>QLOY01016560.1:0-18467 GCA_003313965.1 Megacollybia marginata
GAGCGTAAGACCAAGATTGTTGAAAGTAGCGGAGTTCAGATCTCGATGGATCATGGCATAGTACCTAGTACAGCTTCTTCCTGAAGAGTAACGCAGCGATCCAGGTCTGCTGGACTCTGGAGTGATTGAAGCGTGCATATAAAGCACTAGCAGGATACCAACATAGACCAGCACCGTTGAAGACACACCGCAAGTTTGTTCATCTTCCGTGGACGTCTGGTTCATGATCGAGCGTTAAGAGGACACAGTGAAGTCATGATGGAAGAACAGAGTCACAAGATACTTTCATATTTACAAAGAAAACTACTTAAAATTCTGTTATAAATCGATCAGCGTGCAGCCAGACAAATGTAGATGCATATACCTTCACCGTAGTCGAGGTCGGCAGATATTATGTCTGGCGAGGACAGCATAGTACTGACAGCAGGTCGCTGACGGTGTGCATTGAAGCCAGATTTCCCTTGAATTAATTGAGACACCATATAACTGCCAATAAATCGAGTGCGTACCCGCGTACTCCTCCTGTAATGCAATGAATACAAATTTCAATTGAAAAGGTAAACGTACAAAGACAAGGTATTCACTGGTGGGTTTACCACTCTTATCCAGGACACGCGTAATACGATACGTGAGCTGACTTGTTAGACTACTGGCATTAATTTAACGAGACTTACAGTTCCTGGTTCCTTGTCCGAGTTTGCTTCGATTATGCAGGTACTTAGAAGCTCTTCAAAGTGGGCTTCCTGCGAGGGTATCAGAAATATGAATGAACATCAGAATTAGGAGTCGGGACGCACCTTGCCGGGATGTATCTTGACCCTTGCGACAACGATCAGCCTTCCGCTCTTCGTCTGTTCCCTGTGGGAGTACTCAGAACCTAAGCTAGACAACGACGGCTGCAAGACTTACGGTGCATCGTCCAATCCAGGCATTCTAGTCAAAGTAAATAGCGGTGAATGTTAGCTTGGGAGAAGAAGGAGTAATGCAGTAATGACTTGCAGCTTGCCAATTTATCCTAGATCCGGGATGTGAAATCACAAGTTGGTCTCCCAGGTCCCTCCTTATGGCAATAATAACATGGTGCAACTGACCCAGTGTGTGAGTGGAAGCCGCTTTTGCTAGATAAGCTATATGAAATTCTGAAGCCTCCCAGGCTCACTGTAAGCAATGACGAAGAACGCCCGGAGATTCGCGCCAATCATGCGATTCGAATTCATAATCCTTACTTGCAAGATGTTCTATTGGCTCTATATACAGGGAGTTTGCACTATACACAAGTTGCGTCTGCAGCATACAAATATCCGGTTGACAATGACAATAATGATGGTGAAACAATTGATGGGTCGCGTCGTACATTGCTTCTCCGCCAGTAGGACGATATGTATATCGGGTACCTTGACAGTATATATGGAAAGGATGGTGATGGATACACGATTGTGATACACTGAATGAGTGGAAGGATTCCATGTAGGCGCAAGATTTGATGAATGAGTGCTGAAAATTTTCATAGTGAGTGAATGTCTGTCGCCATCCGTCCATCCGGTCTTTCCCCGCCGAAATCGCGGGCGTATCATACATACTGTGTCCGTGCTTTTGGTTTTGGCCATGAATAAGTAAAAAGACAAATGAGCGGGAGTGTAAGATGAAGCAAGAATAAGGTAAAGGAGTGTGTGGCTTTTCGTACTTGCAAGTCTATGTGATATTGAAGGAAAGAAGATACCAAGCAGCTGCAGAAGATGTCAGAAGACCCCAAAGAAAAAGAAAGGCAAATACCAACTCAGCTACTTGAAGAAAAAATGTTCTAAGATCCCAACGCTCGGTACACGGGGACTTGTCTCTTTTGGCGAAGGTTGACGAGGTAGTAAGATAGGATTCAATGACATCCTTTTTTTAACGACTGGGGTAGATGGTGAGGCTGGTTGAGACATCACTGGTGACGACGTTTTTGAGAAGGGATTCTTCATTCTATGAGTAAACCTCGGAGTAGGTACCGGTGCGTCGGCACCCAGGAGTGGAACAGCAGCTTGTGAAAACGACATTTCTGTACCGGAAGTGGGCGTCAGGTTCATGATACCTTGTTGACCAATATCGAGCACAGGTAGATCTGCATGAGGCACTAGAGCGTGGCGAGCAGCTTTGGCGGCTTTTGATGTACCAAATGTTGTTCCAGTAGTCAGAGACACTGCTCGTAGTCGCTTCTTGAGCGGGGGCGGAGCAGCTTGGATTTTCGGGACAGAAATACGCTCTAAGGAAGGGGAAATGACTACGGAAGAACTGATGGGGAGCCTTGCAAAAGGATCGGGATCCTCAATACCCACTGGGAATTCGTCAACAGAAAGCTGCCTTGAGCTTGACCAAGGCGATAAAGTTGAGTTGAGATAATCATATGACGATGACACCGTTGAGCTTGAGGGGCTCGAAAAGTGTTTCAGGACCGGAGAGGACGGAGATGGTGGTATCGACCCAGACTCTGGTGTGGACGATGTAATCTTTGATATGAACGACACCAATCTCTGTCTCCTCGATTGTCTTTTCAATCTGGTAGGTGTAATTTGCTCAGCATCAGGGTCGACATTGAGAAGATTGTCAAGGGCAGGGGTTGAAGGTGGTACCGGCGTAGGTGTAGGTGTAGGCGTAGTAGAATACATGGACTCTACAGGAGAGTGCCGTGATAGTGGGAAAATAAAGCCAGGAGTCAACGAGTCGCCACGAGGCCTACTTTTAGACGACTTTTTGTTGTTGATTTTTTGGGGAATTTCGTCTGAGTCCAATGATGAAATACGGCTGGTCTCATCATCCTCAACAATCGGAAACCGGACTGTACTCGAACTGTCTGGAAGTTGTGATTCAATGAGCTCTGTGAGTCTTCTTCCAACCTCCTCGCCATCAATGTATACGGCGTTGCGTATAGATGCATGGTCGGCATTCCTAAGGTTATCAAGGGAACTGACCGTTGTCAAAGTGCGCGTCTTGGGTGAAATTGGACGCAAACAATGAGACGAAACGGAACGACGCGTCAGAGATGGCCTTTTGCTGACCGGGGGAGGTGGAGGCGACAGAGAAACTATGCCAGAAGTTATAGAATTCTGCCTCAACAAAGGCTCGTGACCTCCACACACACTGGTCGAGATACAGCGTGTATGAAGCTCGTTCGAGAGGCTCGAATCGCGCGAATGAGAGACAGAAAAGGCTCGATACTCCCAAGATAGTGACGAATTTAACGAGCTGATCTCCGACAACGGTGGTGATGGCGTACGGATAGGGCGCGAAGGATGCTGCTGGGCGACGAAACACGAGCGGTTGCGTGCAGACACCTTATGGTACGCGTTTGTATAGGATCGTAACCAGTCAGAAATTCAACATACCTTCAACATACAATGTTCCGAGCCAAGCAGCGGTGAATCGGCACGCGCCATTGCTTCATGGCAGGCAGAATTGGAGTCTAACGGTAACAGAAGGTCGGGAATGTCGATCAGCCATGATTGAATCCTTTCTTGAGGCAGCATGGTCACCAACTAGGTCAGTGGGCAAATTTATGGTGGGTGAAGAAAAAGAGCACGCGAGTTGTTACGGCTATATCAAAAATTCCAGAAATCTTGTGATATCTCCGTTTGGGTCCACCTCGCCGTCACTTCATACAGTGCTTGTGAAATACAATTTTCTCTCCCGTATACATATTCGACAGCGGAACGAGCTACAGACAACTACACTTCACTGGCGTGAATGTTGAATGAGCCATGATGCTTCGCTCGATTTTCCGAGCGGATTGCAGACGGCAGCAATGGCAAACGACACTAGCGCATCATTCTGCTGCTATCTTTCAACACAAGTCCCACTCGGATCCCAACATTGGACATATGTCAATGCTAACAGCTAGAGCTTTACCGGCTAAGTCGATTCTTGATACTAGATGACATGAGCTCCGGGGGTAACATTGTCGACACATATAATAGAATAAGTTTGGGGCAACAGGAAAAGAAAAAACACCTACTTGTCTCACGACGTCTTGCCCACCAACATCCCAACCTCCTTCAGCAATCCGTAGAATGCACGCATCAACCAGTCTGGTGACAAGTATGCCCACGCCGAAGCGCTCGTCATTGAACTTTCTCCATTTCAACAAATTACCAAGTAATTTTATCTGTCGAGCTAGAAACCGCTTGCGGGCTGGTATCACAGCCGGGTCAAAAGGAGAAGGTCGAGAGATGGTCAGGTGTTTTTCAACAAGAATTTCTGTTTCTGAGATGGACTTGTCGAAAGCGCTTATGACAGATTTGAGCAGCATCTAACGATCAATTATTGAGGGTGAGTCTGGCAATTTGGCTCTTACCTGTAATTTGGCCTTGTTCGAGTCCATACTCGCCTCAACCTCTTCTACCAGGTCGACCACTCTCTTGATGTGTTTTTCGGAATACACATCTAATGCTCCGGTATCAAACACTTTGGATATGTGAGGAACGATGGCTGTCGATATCATCGATGAGACCAGATCACCATCCGGACCCAGCTCTTGTCCTTCGCCATCGGGATGAGAGAACTCGTACAAACCCTGATACCACTGAAAGCTGTCCAAACTTTTATCATTTTCGATGCAATCCCAATCGAGACACTCTAATCTTGCCCAAAACTCCCAAACACTTACTGCTCCAAGGCCACCCCAAGCGCCTACATAGCTATCGGAATATCGCTCTCTCCAGGCGTTCCAGCGACCTTTGCCTGGATCCTTGAACTCTTCGGCCTGGACGTCAGCCAAGACTTCTGTTTTTTTGGAAGCTAAATCGGACAGGGCACCCCGATACGCGGCTTCATCGGGGGGTGTCAATTCGGAATCGGTGGAGAACCCTTCCTCGTCATTTTGTTGCTTCTGGCGCAAGCGCCTGCGTTCAACACGCGCGGCACGGCGTTCTGCCTTTTGCGCAGCAGAGTTCGGAACATCTGCAGATATTCCTAGAATCGTAGAAAGATCATCTTCATCATCAGCTCGTCGACGAGCGGAGATTATATCATGACGTTCCTTAAGTAGAAATAGGTGTTCTTCCTCGAGTTTTTCGAGACGAGGATACTATTGGCAGGTATGAGTGGGTTGCGCCTGCAAAGAAATCGCACCTTCTCATCCAGGAAGCTGGCTACGCTCTCCAGCCAGTCCTTGAAGGACACGAACCATGCTCGCTTTTCTTCCGCCTTGTCAACCATTTCTCGCATTTCTTTCTCGCGTTCGTCGACCTCTGTACGCTCAACTGCGAGAGAATTCAATGCCGTAGCGTTGGTTGCATGGGACGTTGTAAGCTGAGCTAACTGTTGAGTTAACCGTGAAAGGGCAGAACCAAGCGTGGGTATGGGAGTAACAGCAGGTACTAAGTTTTGTTAATGGTGAATGGAGGGGAATGGGTCTACGTACTAAGAGCGGGTTTATATGTTGGCTTGGCCTTTGTTGGTTCAGGTGTTCGATGGCCACCTCTCCGAAGCTGCTCATTCTCCCATTCTGTCGTTTCCTCGTCTTCTTCGCTGAGTAAGAGTAAGATTCAGCATATAGCACGAAAATCCACGTACGCATCTTGGATCATCTCTTTCATCTCATCACGACGCTTCATGGCTTCCTTTTTCATAGATTTTTTGCCGAGGGCAATCCTCTCTTGAGCGCTTGTGTATTCGGCATACTCTGCGACAATGAGATAAAGAATTCTGGCGATGATAAGACACACCGTCATCGCCTTCGCCTAGCTCGTCTTCTTCTCTAACTAGGCGACTCTCAGGATGAGGCCCTTGATCGTCTTTTTCCCGCACAGTCAGAGACAAAGAGATGTAATCGTTTTCGGGGCCAGTAGTCTGGAGACGCTTTCTACGCTCCTTTGCTACTTGAATGGATGACTCTGAGGGAATCAAGTCGATGCTTTCGTCTGCAATGTCCACCATGGACACATCTGCATCGTATGAGGTGTCTGAATTATGGACAATGGATGGCCTAGCAGACGGAGTACTGGCTTTGAGTTCGCTAAGGTAGGCCTGGTCGTAAGTGGGCCGCTGGCTGGGTGACTGATCGAGATTTAAAGACGTATTTCTATCAACAGTGAGGGCAATAAGTTGGGCGCTGAGTGCTCACAGACAATTTGTAACTAAGATTTGATTTCTTGACTTTGAAAGAAGTTTCGCTGTCGCCTTCATCGTCTGCACTGCCAAAGCTGAGTCTGGATGCATTTCTTGACTTCTTCTTGAGCTTCGTAGCCAACGAACTCGGAGACTGTGCAGCCTCAGTATTTTCGTCTGCCTCAGGTGAAGATGGCCGTGCTCGTTGGCTTGACTTGGACTTTTTTGCGCGCTTGAACATGACGACAGTGTACTAAGGGCTGCTAGCTTGAAACGAATCACGGGGATCGTAACAAGCTTCTTTGTGTCACGTGTCAGACGCGTAACCCTCACAATGACCACTTCGCCGGTAAAGCTCTACGTGTATGATCTCAGCAATGGCATGGCTAAACAGATGAGCATGCAACTTACGGGCAGACAGATTGATGGCGTTTGGTATGGGCTATGAACTCACAGATTGTGACTCACTGTGATATAAAGGCATACTTCTATAGTCGTCTTTGGCAAAGAGATTTTTTACGGCCAAGGCATAAATACAACCTTGCCGGGACGATCTCATGTGCGTCAGAGCAACTCCGTTGTCTGTAATCTCATTGGACACAGCATGGAACCCCACTCCAAATCGTAGACCTTGGAGAGACCGCAATCGACGAAGAGACATTTAATGATTACATAGAAGCATTAAAGGAAAGCTACACAGCTGATAAAGTGGGCGATAATCCTTCTTTGCGCAGACGCGCGCTTACGAAAGTTTCAGTATCATCTCCTAGGTAGGTTTTTCTGTCATACTGGCCCGCGGGCCGCTGGCCAACCTGACATACTCAGATTTCAATTGCAACTCGTTTACAAACGACGTTGCAGGTTTTCTTACAGGTGGCTCTATTCCAGACTTCATAAAGGGTTCAAGCTGCTTATTTGACCTAAATTTACACTTGCTCATACTTCTTTAGATTTGCCCACAGACTTCCTTTCCACACCCTTTGGAGCCGCCCTCCGTCCCACTATAGACGCCATGTACAGACGTCCAGGTTCTACACAGCCTCCGCTCGTGACCCCAGATCTGTCATCCTCTATTCTTGAAGCTGTTGCATCCAGGGCAACTCCCAACATGCAGACTCCTCTAGCTGCGACAGAATCCTTGACTGGTCCGATTCACATCTGCAGCAATACAGCCTCTTTCGATAATGTTATCAGATCTCATCGTGCAGTCGTTGCCATCTTCACCAATGTCCATACATGCCCGCCATGTCGTGCGATTGCCCCAATATATGAACAACTTGCCGCCGAAAAAGGACCCAAAATGCAGGCGGATGGAGGCCGGACAGGTGCCGTTTTCGTCAAAGTAGACATGTCGACTTCAGGCGGTCACCAGGTAGCGCAGGATTGGCGAGTTACTGTCATGCCCACGTTCAAGTTTTTCCTTGACGGAAAACAAGTTCGTGTCTTCGTTTCCCATTATACATACGCTTAACTCCACCTTAGATTGACGAGATGAAAGGTGCCAACCCCAGCGAACTCCGCTCGCAAATCGATCTGTTGTTGTTCCAAGCATATCCTCGTAGGTTCACACTCTATCTGCGCCAAGCTGTCTAAACTTTATCGTAGCTCACCCACATGCATCTCTATGTCTGCCGGCATTTGAAGCAATGTCTCTCACCCCCATTCTCTTCAGTCAAGTCCCGGCGCTCGACACTGTCTCGGGCAAACTTTCGGGTTTTATTGACTCTGCCGCTTGGCCTTCCAGCTCTTCGCAATCCAAGGACCAAGTTAAACAGGCACTCAGTACCAAAATTGTTCCCTATCTCAAGTCCAGGTTTACTGTAAATGTGCAGAGCAAACCCAGCTCATTGCCATCTGCCACACCCGATCTGCTTTCTGCCTGGGCTCAAGTAACCACGGTTTTGGCAACAGCCCTTCCGTTAGAGTCTCTTTTCCCCATTGTAGATATGTGGCGTCTAGCTATGCTGGACCCCGAAGTTGGTTCCTGGTGCTCGACGAAAGATGATCCCATTACGCTGCTGCTATCCAAGACCTCAGCTGACAAAACACCAAGACCTTACTTACTCACCCTGCTTCGTCTGCTCTCCAATGGGTTTTCCAGCAACACTCTAGCAGAGAGATGTATAGTCAAGGATAGGAACATAGTCACAGCGCTGCTGGTACCTACGCTTCTGCATGAGGACTCAGCTGTGCGAACTGCAGCTGCTAGCCTGTCCTTTAATATTGCTGCGTTCCTACAACATTCCCGTATAGAGAGGATCAAAAACAACGGACTTGATACCGAGTACGAAGACGAGGATTGGGAAGTCGAGATGGTCAGCGCCATTGTTGAGGCTATTGGTCGCGAGAAGGAGAATGAGGAAGTTGGTTTGTATACCTGTTTTGGATTTAGGATGACTTGGCTTACATCTACCCCAGTTCACCGCCTTGCCGCCTCCCTTGGATGCTTTTTGCGTTTATCGCCGTATCATGGCGTTGACACACAAATTTTGCCACTTTTAGAAGTTCTCCAAGCTAGACAAACATTAATCACCAAACTGGAAACCGGTGGGTGCGGAGAAAATGGTGTAGTGAAGAAAGAAGTGAGAAATCTGATAGAAGAAGTTGCTCTAAAGTTGTGTCCGTGATGTCTAGACCAGTAGGAGCCTGGTGTAATACTAGTCAACTCAGTCACATGATCTTTTATGAGACTTCTCACTTGGAACATTGTGAGACATTGTCCGCATTGTGGCCCGCAATTTAACAGCTCTGCAGAATTCAATTCGTACCATAGCTCAATATCATCCATGGAACGCTCTCAAAAGCCATGAACTCATTCTCAATCACCTGGAATCTGATATCATCTGCTTTCAGGAGGTCAAATCGACGCGTGCCTCACTACCCAAACATGTCGCTGTTCCAGAGTCCTATGACTCCTTTTTCTCGTTCCCTACTTTCAAAGGCGGCTATTCAGGTGTGGCCATCTACACAAAAAAAGCTTCAGTCGTTCCTATCAAAGCAGAGGAAGGCTTGACAGGACTACTGCAACCAAAGCCACCATTAAGTGATGAAGAACGGATTTCAGCCCTGAACTACTATCCTCTTCATGTTCTAGGAGACCAGCAGCTCGATTACAAAAATTTGGACTCTGAGGGCCGCACGCTAACGCTAGACTTCGGACTCTTTGTCTTGATCAACGTATATTGTCCAAACGACACGGGGTCGGAAGAGCGTGTCAAATTCAAGGGTGAATTCCACATGCTGCTCAAGGAACGTGTTCGTTTGCTCGTAGAAGTTGAAAAACGCGAAGTTATCGTCGTCGGCGACCTAAACGCCTGTGCTGCCGTTGAGGATCACTGCGAGGGTGAGATCCTAGTTCGAAGAGGACAGGAAGATGGTATGGAGGGGGAAGAAGGTTTTTTTAGCTATGAGCCTCGAGAGTGGCTTCGATCTTGGCTAAATTCAGATAGCAATCCAACAGGACTTGTGGATATAACAAGGCATTTTTGGCCAGGAAGAAAAGAAATGTACACATGTAAGTCCTTGCATTCTTTTCAATCCAAGTCCCATCTTCCGTTAGGTTGGAATACGAGACTTTCTGCTCGCGACTCAAACTACGGGACCCGTATTGACTACATTCTCATAACCCCTGCACTTTTACCTTGGATCAAAGCCTCTGACATTCAACCCAAGATCAAGGGTAGTGATCATTGCCCCGTATATGTCGATTTTCATGACGAAATCAAGGAAAATGATGGTCAAATAATCAAGTTGAAGGACTTCCTTCAGTGTTGCAGAGATCCGCCTCGATTGGCAGCGAACAATTGGGACGAGTATTCTGGAAAGCAAAAAGTACTCGATACCTTTTTCTCGAAAAAGATAGCCCAGGAAATCGTCTCACAATCTCAGTCCTCTTGCGCGACAACTCCTCTATCCAAACGCAAACAGGACACATCTGACGTTCCGGAAGCCAGCGCCAAGCGTTTGAAAACGATGTCACCATTGGGATCGTCTAAAAAACAGGGCAACATTAAGAACACGCAACCCAAGCAAGCAAGACTCTCTGGCTATTTCTCCGACCCTACTAAAGCCAAGGGGAAGGGGAAGGCCGAAGAGATCATGGACCAAGCCGATGTTGATTCCGATTTTCAGCTAGCCCTTTCCTTGTCCCAGGACGCTGAACCTATTTCGTTGTCAAATTCGTCACAATCTTCGGATAAGAGCGCCTCGGAGAGCTGGTCAAGTATTTTGGCTCCTCTCAAGCCGCCACTTTGTACTGCCCACCAGGAGCCAGCGAAAGAGTTGAGGGTCACAAAAAAGGGAGCTAACAAAGGAAAAGGTTTTTGGATATGTGCCAGGTGAGACGCACACATTTATTCGCAGCATGAAATTGATGTACCATAGACCATTGGGACCAGGATACGATAAAGGTCGTTCTGAGCGGCCAAGAGAAGAAGTCGACGCAAGATGGCGGTGCAATTTCTTCAAGTGGAGTAGTGATGTGAAGAAAGAGATGATGAAGTCAAGCTCGAGTAGATCTTGACGTCTCGCCCCCGGTAGGCTATTGATCTTTCAAAGCCTTGGTCGTAGCCAGGACAGCTCATATTCTTTTCTCAATACTCGCCGAGAATCACGACACAATCCTGGATGCCGAATAGCGGAGAAAAAGTCTGAGCGAGATTGTGTTGAATTAGTAATATAGTGTGTTTTAGCGTAATCGAGGTCACGCTGACGGAAGAGAGTGAGGTGCTCCGTTATCTTCCGGTCTTCCTTCCTGACGGCGAGCAACAACGATTTGGACAGCAAAATAGTCAGCAGAGATTCTGGCTCTGCGGGGGCGCGTATGCAGTCAAAATGGACCGCGAACAGTATGATTGGTGAGCTTTCTGACAAACCTATCATCGTATCAACTAACATGATTTGAAGCTGGTGCAGGAGGGGGTCTTGTCGCAAGCGTTGCTACTTGCCCTTTGGATGTGGTCAAGACCAAGCTTCAAGCTCAACGTGCTGTACAAGGGCAACTGGGATATGAAGGAATCTTTGGTCGGTCCTTCACGCACATTCGAGTCATTCTGATGGCATGAGCAGGGACGATGAAGTCTATAGTGAGATACGATGGGTTAAAAGGCTTTTATCGTGGACTAGGGCCTACAATTCTTGGGTATCTGCCTACATGGGCCATTTATTTCGCTGTGTACGACGGCATCAAGACGACATTTGGAGAACCACCATTGGGAGCCTCTTCAGCTTCTGAGCGACTTTATCCTGCAGCTCAAGTCAAAGGTTATCAGCCTGCGATGCGAGAACATCCTTGGTCTCTCCACATTCTCTCAGCAATGGCTGCTGGCGCAACCAGCACCATTTGTACCAACCCATTGTGGGTAATTAAAACACGTTTTATGGTGCAGTTTGTTACCTTCTCAGTACGTCTGAACATCGTCTCATGCTGCTTCACAGACGCAGTCGCGACACGAGGTCCGCTACCGTCATACTCTGGATGCTGCGCTAACCATCTATCGATCCGAGGGCATCAATGCTTTCTATCGTGGTCTGTTTCCAAGTCTGCTCGGGATCGCACATGTTGCTGTCCAGTTTCCGCTTTATGAGCAGCTCAAGTTGTGGGCACGCGAGTACAGTAAGATGGTCATATGTCACCCCGCGACGAGACTAACTACGATTCAGGAGGCAGCTATGATGCCCCTCTGTCTAATCAAACAATTCTCATATGTTCAGCCATCTCGAAGATGACGGCTTCTATTGCGACGTATCCTCATGAAGTGGTGCGGACACGACTGCAGACGCAGCGCCGCCCGTTGCTAGACGAGTCTTCTTCAGATGGCATGGTTAAAAGTCATCCTCGAGGAGGAATAATTTATACAACCAGGAAGCTTATTAGAAAAGAAGGATGGGCGTCTCTGTACAAGGGGTTGTCGATCAACCTGATTCGTACTGTGCCCAACAGTGCTGTGACGATGTTAACGTGAGTTTTTTTGAATGTTTCAAAACGTCTGCTTGAAATTTGCAGGTACGAGTTGCTGATGAGATACCTTTCCACTATACGGACGCAAAGATGATACCATACATACTCTGTATCTTAGTTACTTTTCACTCAATTGCATTCGAATACTCCACAGGACCCCAGAGACAGTGATATCATACTGACGCCTGATCAATTTTTCAAAATCATTTCTATACATGCTAGTACCCCCTGCAATGACGACAAAAGAATTAATCATATATCATAACCAGATGAAAAGAGAGGGGTGATAAGGAGTGGATGGCGTTTTCCAAGAAAGCCCAATGTATGACAAAAGAGTGACGCGGACTGTGGGTGCACAAACTGGATTCGACAATAAAAATATAATTCGACTGCAAACAGGTCCGTTGGTAGTGAAGTAGTAGAACGCGAAAAGAAGTATAAGATAAACTGGGATGCTGGGTAGTGAAAACACGCGAGTGTTTGGGACAAGACTGTAGACTAAGTGTCAGACACGTACACAAAGAATGCAAGCGGGGGATTAAGCAAACCCGGAAGAAAACACGGCGCAGCCAACTGTGTCAATGAGAGTCTTGGGCTGTCTCGCCGCTATCACTTAGCGTCTCTACTTTGACACCCCTCGAAGAACTGACACTCCTGATGTCCCTTCCTTCTTCGGCCAGATGGTGATTAAGTAAAAGATCTTCTTGGGGGTTGGCGATATCCGGTTGGTCGGGGCTGTCGCCCTCTTCAACAGGACGGTCCACAAAATCAGGCTTCCGCAGGGCTTTTCTAAATGCGTCGGCCATGATCGCTGCATCGGCACCTGAGAATGGCCCGCTGTCACCAACGCTGCCGACCCTTGAAATCGTTGATGCACCGTCAGGTGAGACGACACTCGGTGCACGATGACCAACGGAACTGTGCCGTTCCGGTCCTGTAGCCAGGAGAGGGGAACCTGCTGAATGGCCAGCGTGGGCCATCATAGGCGAATCGGAACCCATGGAATTACGATTAATTCTATTTCGCCTGCGTATGCGAGCAAGGATGCAGAAGAAGAGGACACATGTCGAAGCGATGGCGAGGAAGCCAAGAATGACGATGACAGCAATGGCCCAGTGTGGGAAGGCGGAAGAGGAGGTACCGGACTGAACGTTTGCAGGGTTCTGCGACTGAGACGCAGCTGCTGCACGGGAGGAAGAGGAAGCTGCTTCCGCTGCAGAAAGTGATGAAAGTGATGAAGCGGATACCGACGAAGCGGATGCTGACGATGCAGATGCCACGGATGCTGTTGATATCGAGGAGGCAACAGAGTCGGCAAAAGTGGTTTCTGTAAGAAGAAAATGAGTGGTAATGGACCAGATTTTACTCCAGAAGACTTACGGACGGCCTGGAAGACTGCAAGTGTGGACTCTGTGCCGTCGAGAGGCTTGTCCGCTGCTTGTACGACGAAGAAGTACGGGCGCGAGATATTCTGTCCATTCCAGTCGGCACCAGATGGACCAAACCAAGTGTCGTTTACTTCGAAAGACTTGAAGCCGGCATTACCTGTAGGATTTGTAACATTAGGAAGGACAAGAATCTGCTCTGCATTTTCGGCATGGAAGAGGTATATGTCTACGAGGTTTGTTTGTGTGAACTGAGGTACACGGGAGTTCCAGACGATTCCAGCAAACATATGCTGTGGGACGAGTGTATCGACAGTTGGAAAACATGAAAAGACGTTGTTTCCAGAATCAAATTGACAGGTTTGTTGTGCCTGCTCTGTCCAAGTATTAGATAGCTATGAAAAGAGAACGAGTACTTGCGAATTTGATCAAAGTCGGTAATGTCATTTGGAGGTGGTTCAGCATCGTCGCGGACATGGAGCGAAGAACGCGGCGTTGCTGGATGAGGAGTCCGTTCTGGCCAAGGATTTTGAGATGGATGAGCAGGCATGTATGGGAATTTAATGGCAGTCTATGGTCATACCGACAATGCCCTCGACGTTGGAGCAGCAAAAAGGTGACTCTGTGACCGTGACGTGACTCAGTGTCCAAGGTCCGCCCTCGGATACAGTAAGTCCACACGAAGTTATCGCAAAATTAAATCACACTTCTTACGTCCATAAAGGCAATTCCACAATACATAATGTCCTTGGCCTCACGGAGTTGAAAAGTTGACTTGAAGGTCCGCGTGGGGTCGCCTCAGCGCCCTACTCGTTCCCCGCGATCGACGTGTGGTATGGCGCTCAAATTTCTAGTATCTATTCAGACAAATCGCCTCGTGCTTAAGCTTTGCCATGCTCTGGTCTAAGATCCTCAAACTTGAAGCGTGAGGACACTCTATTTCGGACTTGAATACGGAGTCGATTCCTCTATCAGACAGAGTCTATAATTTGCTCCGTACTACCTCCACATCAGCTTCTTTATCTGTGAGAGACACCACAATCTTTCCAAACTGGCCTCCGTTCTTCATTAGTTGAAATGCTTCTTCCATTCTGTCCAGCCCGTGAAATACGTGCGAGACTAGAGGAACAAGTTTATGTTCAGACATAAAGGCCGTTGCATCCATCAGATCCTGCAAGGACCCCATTGACGTGCCGATGAGCTGTTTTCCAGCCAGAACATCTTTCATCGTAAATGTGATTTGGGGATTCGCGGTCCTGCGTGCATGCGATCCTCAGCCTATAAAATAGGGACAAGTTAGACTTACATTCCATAGCAAACAACGCGGCCTCCAGGTTTGAGCATTCGGGTAGTCAGACTCATGATGTCCCCACCGCCCGAATCAATGACGGAGTCCAGTAAACCAGTCTCCGTGCGTGAAAGATGTGCTTCGAGACGCCTTGACCATGCATCTGATTGCTGTAGTTCAGACTGCCTTGGTCAATAAAGGTAACCTACTGTCATTATACACGACCCCGGCAGTGGCACCGAGAGCTATCGCTTTCTCAATCTTTGAGCGCATTCCGCTGGTAACAAAGATGTTTGCGCCCTTGGCCAAACATAACTGGAGAGTAATCAAGGCAACGCCGCCACCAATGCCTGTTATGAGGACGTTATGGCCACGCTCAACGCGTGCATGAATCATCGCAGCCCTATATCTAAGCATTTACCATCTAGCGTTGGTATAGTGGATTGCAGACCTCCAAGCAGTTAATCCTGCTAATGGC
Source organism: Megacollybia marginata (assembly GCA_003313965.1). Taxonomy (NCBI): domain Eukaryota; kingdom Fungi; phylum Basidiomycota; class Agaricomycetes; order Agaricales; family Porotheleaceae; genus Megacollybia; species Megacollybia marginata. The sequence continues at coordinate 15,195 of QLOY01016560.1, forward strand.
CATGCAGCAGTTTGAATGTCATTGAGATGCGCCGGACTTGACACTACTTCTTCTCTGTCCACGACGACATACTCTGCAAAAGTGCCTATCGGAGGGTAACCAACTCCTCCAATCACACCAAACCTGGCAGATTATGAAGAGGAAGTTTCGTAGCTGTTGAGATGTTGCCTACTGCTCGAAAACTTCTGGTGCGTCTGGATGCTTTTTCCAGCCACGCATTGGAGTCATAAAAACGCGTTTGTTTAATAGAGGGTCTGACTGGTCAGAAGCAGCAACCACCAGACCTATATGTCTATTAGAACACGATAATTCTTAGACAGGAAAAAAACAGGTCTTGACCTGCGCCATCAGCCCCCATGACGCTGCCTAGGCTAATCAGGCGGTACTTGCCCTGCCGTATCCAAACCTGATACTGTTATTATGCTTCTTTTTCTATTCTAGCACCTACATCGCGATGGTTCAAAGCTACTGCTCCCATTTTCAAGAGCAGCTGCCCTGCTTTGAGAGGCGGAACTGGGCGAGACTCAATAACCACATCATGGTACAAAGGCGTGTTTGCAGATGCCCTCAGCACAACTGCCTTGGTAATGTTCGGTAATTTCATCGTCCTGAGCGAAGGTCCGCTTGGGTCCTGGGAGCAAATATAGTGCCATCAGAACGCAAACCACGTGATACCTGGTTTATCTGAATTATTTCTTCATTTGCATGGATGCCGCGACAGCTACGAGCTCGAAAATCCACCATCAACTACGCTGACCTCGAAAACGGTGGCAATGGTGCTAGACTCCCAAAGTCGTCTGCCGTGGACGACGTTGATAGTGGAAGCGACTTTGCTGTTGAAGCAGATGCCGGTAGTGATGATCAAAGAAACGATTCAGATACACCTGCAAATGAACTAGGCGACGAGGAAGAAGAAGAAGAAAAACCGGTAAAACCTAAAGTAGCAAAAGGCCGCGTCGTTAAAGCAAAAGTTAAAACTTCTGATCGGTTGATAAAATCTTTACCTGCTCGTTCACTTTCAGGTCTCAATGGGACCTCGAAAAGACAGCAGTACGCCCTTCCAACTCCAAGAGTTCATCAGAGGCACAAAGCCATCCCTCTTTTCTCCAGGAAGGGACGAGTCGAGCGCCTTATTGGTCCTGCAAAACTGTTTACCGAACCGCAAGTCACATTTACGAACAATTTTACTCATTCACAAACCCTCGTGGATCGACTGAGCAAGACTTGGGCTCACAACGTTGGTGCAGGCCCCGTTTGGCATGCCACTGAAGATAGAGCTTGGTACAAAGAAGGTGCTGCCGATCTTGAAAATGAGGCGACAAGGAGGCCTTTGGTTTATTCGAATATTCGCGTGAAAAGTGATTTGCAGGTTCTTGATTTAGAGTCCGTCTCGTATACGAGGACTGCATTCGCATCTGACGCTTCTGCTAGCGCAGCAGCTCCTTATCTTCCGACGGCCGATGTCACCACAGATGAAGGATATCTACAGCCTCCACCTCCAGTCATATGCTCTTTTGGACCTGTTGGTTCACAGACACGAATCAGTATGCCTGTGTTTGAAGGTCGAAAAATGTGTGAGTAACTGATATATTATCTTTCGGCCGTGTTACAATAGCTCTACTAGCTGAGTTCTTCTCCGAGAGCGAAGCGCACGTTTTCAACGCAGGAGCGCCAGTGTGGGGCCTCGACTGGTGTCCAATCCATATCTGGGATCGAAAAGAACGTTTGAACAAGCAGTACCTCGCTGTGGCTCCATATCCATCCAACTCCTACTCTCCCGAGATAGGTGTGCGTACACCTCGTCCTGCCAACGCCTGTATACAGATTTGGTCTCTAAGTTCGGACCCGGATACTCCGGGATCTGGGAGAATGAAGTGTGAGATGATTGTCTGCCACGAATCTGGAGCTGCGCATGAGATTAAGTGGTGTCCCTTACCGTCTCATGATTCTGTACGTTTTACACATTTCCCTGACTAGCCTTCACAATTGTAGTGGAAAAAGAGCCATGAACCCAATGTCCGAAAGTTAGGCTTACTTGGTGGAACTTTCCACGATGGGTCGTTCTCGTTATACGCGATACCTGACCCACAGGATGTGAGACCTGCGGGATACGAGCCCTCGGATCCTGTCTTTGGTGATTTCTTCTCTATGAGGCGATGTTCCCGTTTACATGGCTTTATAGTCAAGCTTCCAGACCCATTGATCAGGATAGAGCTCGCAGAAACTGTCTGTTGGTCTTTCGACTGGGCAAATAGTGAACTCATTGCTATTGGGACCACACATGGCACGTCAAGTTACTTCCGTGTCTATAGTTTTCTCATCTGCATAGGCATCATTGCTGTATACCACATAGGTTCTGCCCTTAAAGCTATCGATAACCCAGGCAGGTCTTTTTCCATATTTGTCATATCTCCTCACTCGACTGCAGCACCTGCACTCATTAGCGACCTCTTCCCTACACACTACATCACTGTTCACCAGTCTGCTATACGTTCACTTGCTTGGATTCGTGCACCCCAGAGCCTACCCTCAGGCGCTCCACGCTTTCATGCTGATCCTACCGTCATCGCTAGTGGTGGGTACGATGGACTGGAAGTTGTCACTGACATTCGAGATGGGCATGGGTCCATTATGAACAGAACAAGAGGTGCTATACACCATAACAATTTATGGTAGTACGTTGAACTACACTACAGATGTCATCAATGCGGTGGCGTACTCTGTGCACGGCTCTGGACCTGTGACTATCGATCATGACAACATTGTCAAATCGTTCTCGTTGTCGCCGATGATGCTTGGAAGAGGGCACACGCTGCTAGAACCGATGGGTCCTGTATGGGTATGTATACTATCGAACGAAACTTTCGGTGCCTGAACCTAAATTGTCATCAGAGCCTCCATTGCTCGGATTATCACCCCCAGCTAGCGATAGGATCGGCCGACGGCACCTGCCTGACAACTAATCTACTCCGAGCGACAAGGAGATCAGGACCAGCTGTGAGCATCGTTTTTTTTTTCGTAACTATTATTGAGCATAATGATTCTAGCCTTTTTTTGCCCACAAAATTTTTCAGCTGGATTATAGTCGGTCCGCCAAAGAGTATCGGATGCTTGATCATTTCCTTCCTGTCGTATGCCTCCCTATGTTCGCAGTGCGATATCTCACATTTAGGACTGTAGGAAGCAACAAATTTTGCAAAGCAAAAAGGTGGTACCCAAAAGCTGTCCGAGTCTTCAGGTGCATGGTGTCGCGAGGTTTCCGTTCAACGGGTG
>QLOY01016566.1:0-29658 GCA_003313965.1 Megacollybia marginata
AATTGGACACGATTGTAACCTCGACTTTCAATCAACATTCTTATATCTGATCCTTTCAGGCCTGGGTCAAGGAAGGGACAAGGGAGGTCATTGCCGTCTACATCAACATGACCGATGGAGACTTAACAAAGTTCCAAAAAGGGCTTGTCGAAAAATATCGTGGGTCTCCCTTACCGTAAACGGCGTTCCATACTGAGGCAAAGTCTGCAGTGAACCTTCCGTGGGTAGAAAGTGACTACCCGGAGAGGGCAGCGAGCGACCATTTCAGTTGGACGAGGGCCGGCTATCAGGCTTGCCACGTTACCGAAGCCAAATTCCAAGATATGAATCCTAGTTGGTTTTGACACTGTTTGATGTCGAAAGCTGATTTCCTTCTGTAGACTTGCACACCGCGAACGACAGGATAAATATCTCTGTTGCATTCTCCTTCGAACATTTGCTAGAGTGAGTACCGACTGTTGTTCGCGCTTGAAGCTGCTCATAGCAGTAGATACGCCAAGCTAGCTGCGGCATTCGCTGTCGAGCTTTCAAACTATTAAGATGTGGGGATTCGGAAGAGAAAAAGATAGATCTGCACGTTTGTCATTAGAATCTGCTATGGTAATGCAGCGCCAATGCCGTCGTGGGTGGCCTTCAATGCCTTTGTCCGCTCCTCGACACGCCGATGCTCCTCCAAGGTAGGATATTGCATACGTTCAAGACGTATATGTTCAGGTAGTTGAGCTATGGAAGGCGGGACCTTTCGGTCTGCACTGAGTGATTTCAGCGCTGCAGTGTCCACCCTGAGTTTTGTTTTGCCAGAGGGTACTGTGAGAGCAAGATCAACCAGTTCCTTGAGAATGACGCTGCTCCATTTGTCTTGGAGATTGAGGGAGTGTGTAGTGTTATTATCTGAGCACCAGTTAGACTAAGAAAGCGAGCAAGTGAAGCACAGACTGAGTTCGACCAGCATGTCTGGTCTCCATTTTTCTTCCTTGGCTTTGCGTTGTTTTATTACCTCAATCTGTATGTCTGGATTGGCATACCGTATTCGAGGCAGGTCGTGTTTCACAAAGTATCTAGAACACGATGAAAAAATTGCTCAAAGTAGCATGTAGCTTGCCTGGCACCAAAATGATCATTGTGACTTGCAAGGCTGACTTTCAGCTTCCGAATCGAAGGAAGGTCAAGCCTTGGACCAGCATTTAGCTGCGTTAGAATATTGGAGAGTCGTGATGGTGGTTTAAGACCGCGTTTCATGTGAGAGATCACGTGATGCCAACTCTCATTCAGAAATTCTCCTTCAACCTTCCTTTCTGACTCGGTCCTCGGTGAGTTGCCCTTGTTACACGTTCCATGCAGGCACTCATCTTGGCATACTAAAGGACTTGCTTCTCTTGGTTTTCTCACGAACCTGGGGTTGAATCGGTGACAGCTTGACGCGGTTGAAGGCATTCCGCTTCGTAAGTAGTGTAGCGTTGTATATTGCCCCTATCGGGTTTATCGGGAGGGCAAGTTGTTCGAACATGTGAAATAATTTGGACATGACATCGATGGTCGTGACTCTATAAATACCATCTCCTTGAGGTCCGGCGATCCTTTCCTTGTCATTCTGCACACACCGTTGTTAGTCCCTCGTTTCGATTTTTCGACCCAACGATGTCTGCCGGGTTCAGAATTGGCCCCTCTCTGTGGAACAAGATCCATCATTTTGCTTCATTTCCACAGACCGGCGTCTCACTGCAGCAAATGGTCCTCTTCGGTCAGAATCCATCACAAGGAACGCTCCTCAAGGCATCGCAGTTTCTTGCAGAGGAACTGCCAATTCGTCTGGCCCATCGAGTCAAGGAACTCGACTCCTTACCCCACAACCTCAGCAATATGCCCTCCATCATGAAGGTATGTTTATTGTTCATCGCTTGAACTGTTCTCATGTCTTCCAGGTGAAGAACTGGTATGCACAGAGCTTCGAGGAGTTGATCTCATTCCCAGCTATAAAGCTGAGTTCACTGGATGAGAAAGTTAGGAGTGCATTGAGCCAAGAGGGCGGCTTGCTCCCAGAAAGCGTCCCGAATCCCAGCATAGAGGAAGAATTCGTTTATTCTAGGACAATATCTCAGAGTCCCGGAAGCAACTACAAGCTCCGCGTTCCTATGGAACGAAGATACTATGCCTCCAGCTCTTCAAACAATCTCTCACCCGACTTTATCTGGCCACCAGAGATCCAGGACTACAATACGCGCTTCACCAAAACACTAGAAACCATCAAATCCAGGCACGACCCAACTGTGACCACCGTCGCACAGGGCGTGTTAGAATGGAAACGGAGCATGAAGGCTCGCCATATCGGTCTAGACATCCAGGCCTGGCTGGATAGATTCTATATGAGTAGAATCGGCATCCGTTTCCTGATCGGACAGCGTCAGTGACAGTATTGTGCCTAGAGCTCCATAACCTAACGTCATCTAGATGTCGCCCTTAACACATCTCCCCCTCATACAAACTATGTCGGTATCATCTGCACACACTCAAACGTACACGACATCCTCACAGAGGCGATAGAAAATGCCCGATTTGTGTGTGAGGAGCATTACGGTTTGTTCCGTGCCCCACCCGTACAACTTATTTGCCCACAAAAGCTGGAGTTTGCCTACGTGCCGGGCCATCTTTCGCATATATGCTTCGAGTTACTGAAAAACTCATTAAGAGCGGTCGTGGAACGGTACGGAGCTGACGGAGAAGAGAAATATCCGCCAATCAAGGTCATTGTCGTCGAAGGCAAAGAAGATATCACTATCAAGATCTCTGATGAGGGTGGAGGTATCCCTCGCAGTGCGATACCACTTATCTGGACGTATATGTATACCACCATGCAGGTCGAGGGTGAGGGCATCAGCTCCGATTTCAATGCAAGTGATTTCAAAGCCCCGATGGCCGGCTTTGGTTATGGTTTACCGCTGAGTCGATTGGTGAGTGGATTGATTTCTTTCTGGCAAACCTTCACGGTCATTCCAGTATGCTCGTTATTTCGGTGGCGATCTTCGCCTCATTGCGATGGATGGGTTTGGGACTGACGTGTATATTCATTTGAACAGGCTCTCCAGGAGTAGAGAGCCACTGCCATGAGTAACGTTATAATAATGCATCACTGTATATTTCACGATTCAATGCAAATGTAAAAGTACCGCCTTGATGACTCGGGGCTTGTACAGGAACGGGACGGAGTTCCGCGCAGTGTCTGTCCTCCGCACTGATGTGCCAAATGCCAACGACTCACGAGCATTCAAGCTGTCAAGTCTCTCAACTCTAATGATTTGCTAACGATGCGGTTGGATCGACATAGTGATTGCCGCCTTGCAGTCGGAAATCGGCATTTGCCTTTGAGGCCGCCCATTCAAGTCACTGTGAGCTGGCTCCCATTCAAACCCTTAGGCTTTAAGCTTGACAGAGACGACTTCTTCGCACGGCGAGTCATTCTCAAGGCCCTGACGGCCCGGGGGCTCACGAGATGGGCCAACCCTCGCCGTCAACTTACACCTATAGAAATTCGGAACCAATACCCCTTTTGAAAACACCGCTGGACTGTTTCATTTTCCTACGTGCACGACAAACTTTGTCAATATTGCAAAGTTGCTGGAGAGAATGTCTGTCTTGATGAACATTTAATTCCAACAAACTTTGGCAGTGGTCCGTACTGTTTCTCACTGGCAGGCACGCAAGCACGAGGCGGAAACCCGTCTTGCTGCCGAGTTTTCTATCTCTTCTACTGCGGCTTTTGTCCAGGAATGGTTGCAAGACCGGTCTTGTTCTACACTCTCCTCTGCAACCCGAGTTTTTTGGTGTCTCTGCAGACACAACGCTCCTATTTCTCGGCTGGGCCAGAAGTCGCCCGTATATGGCAGGAGCTCAATCTGCCTGCAGACTGCCTCATGTCGTCTCTGTAACAAGAACGGGGACTATCCATCCTGCCACAGACTCTCATGTTGACTCCAACCCTCTCAAGTACTAAAATCCTTGCTAGAGATGCAGGACCGACGTACGATCGAAGTCTCTATGTATTGCGCAGGCAGGATCCCTCTATTTTGTCCATCAGGGCGAGATTTGCCCAAGCGCGGTGTGAATTGGAAGGCAGTGTCAGTATAATTGGGAAATTAGTGATATATGACAGGTAAACTATCGGTAGGACTGTATCTTTCTGCCTTCTGAAACACCTTAGAGAAGCCTACCCAACACGTGGGTTTGCTATCTTAAACGATAGCCCGAGTCGCGATATTCTCTATATCCAGAACGTTTGCTCAGAAGACGATTTAGCTATCGACGGACAGCATATCGTAGTGACTTCTCGGCCTAATTCGCTCGCTCACAGGTGGTCTCCTTTTGGGCCACAGGGCTTTGCTAGTTTTGATGCCCTCCTTGATGGTTCTCTAACCGAGCGACTATCGGTGTATTTATTGGTAGACGACGATGATTTTTTCATGCTCTCATGCAGGTCAGACCCCCCCTTAATTTAACAAGTTCTATTTCTCACTAGTAATCAGCCTCCAGTCTGCGATTCGTGAGAGTACATTTATACCCAGCGGAGCAAGAAAGTCTTTGAACAGACTCCTGACTCCACTGAGCACTTTGCCGAGGTCGATCACTACGTTTAGCTCCTTGACTTCTCCACTCGAGTCCCCAGCCTCAGCGAGATTCGACATCTACGAACGCGCGTCACCGTTTACATCGCCTGCGAGATCTATGACATCTTCCCCCTTCCAAGGCTGCATTGAGCCGGTGGAAAAGGTGGTTTGGCCGCATATTGAAGATCGAAAACCCGTTCAAGATGTCTCTGAGAGGCGTGATGACTCCGATTCGAGTAGGCTTGCCCTACTTCAGAAGGTCTTTGGAGATGTCTGATGCGTTGGACTACTAAGTTAGCTTTCGCGGGATCTGTGATACAATATATGTACTTTCCTTGGTAATGACTCTTTAAAGTTGTGTTATGTAGCTGTCGCCAATGTTCTTCGATACTCCTCGCCGTCGGAGTAGCGTGTACTTTCGTCTGGTTCCTGTACCTGAAAAGCAATGCCATCATGATACTAGAACACCTCTTCTTGTACAGCCGGGAGATCAGAAAACTTGGAGCATAAAGACTAGGTTGAGAGGTCCATCAGGCTAAGCCTTGGGCTAGTTCAGAAGAACAGAAACAGCAAAGAGCCAAGAAATCCACAGATCCAAGAACGCTAGATCGGCTAGGAAACCAGGTTGAATTTGACAACGCGATAATGCTCCAATGCCAATTTCCATCTAGGATGAAAGGCATGAGAAGAGAACACGTCTCGTCCCAAGACAGGTATACCCTTCTCGATGTCGCGGACAAAACTTGTGCCGACGGCACTCTAATACCGTTCTCAGCTGGAACTTTTGACATTTGACCATGTGGTTATTCTAACCTTACACATTATCTCTCAAGAAATACAGACACAATAATATAATTACCTCCTCCTAGTCCTGACACTAGTCTGAAACTTACTCGTCTCTCTCCTCAACCTCCTGGTAGCCCTCTCCCTCTCAACCTCGCGTCTTTCAACCTCTTCAGCCGTAAGTTCCTCAAAACGCGTCCGGAACTCCTCTGATTCTTGCCAATCCCTCCAAACACTTTTAAGTGGCCTTGGTCCACGTCCATCTTTGGGGGCACGTCCCCAAGAAAGTCCCAAGCCTGTTTTGTCTTTGAGTAAACTTGTACGGTCTCGCTTCGTCTCGTCTGAAGGGTCGTTGGATGATGCACCAATGACACCCCATTCTACGGCATCCCGTTTATGTTTGACGAGTTCCTCGTGTACGGCATGTGCGACGAGTGGAATGGCTTCCCCAGACAAGCCTAGATCCATACATAGCTGTTGGGCAAAGGATTCGGGTGTGAGAGGGGAAAGAAGGTCCCATTCAATAACGTCTTTTAAATGGTGGTTGTTTATCTGTACATCAATCTGGAGATATATGAGCAAGAGGTTGTGCCTGCGAGGGAAAGAACAGACGCTCAGCATGACACGACATTCGAGGACTTGGTCGCCTTGAGCTGCTGTCCCATCATCGACGCAGCCATCCATGCCAATATCAAGGGATGCGACACCTTCGTGCTCTTCGAGTTGGGCTCTTATCTGATTTGCGATTGTGTCTGCCCAGAGGTTGGAGGGAATGTCAAGGTCGTTACAAAAAGTTGCAGCGAAGTGTTCTGGTTTGATGACAGATTCATTCAAATTCCAGACAAAACAGTCACGTATTCGATGTGATTCTGTCTCGAATTCGACGCGGATTGGGACAAGAGAGGAAGTTTTTGCGGCGTGTCTGTCTATTTCGTCTTGGGATGTGAGATGAGGGTGTGGAACTGGCTGGATTGGCCTTGGCCTGATGAACCTTGAGGGCGGTACTAGACCTAGATAGGATTTGTCTAGCTCTGTACTCAATGAAGGTTGAGACACAGGTGTTTTTGTTTTCAGTTGTGGCTGTGAAGTACCCCCGCCATCGCTGTCTACGAAATCTGAGTCGTCCGAGTCGAGAGCACCCGCGTCTGGAATGTCGTCGCCTGAGCCTGGATCTGCATAGTTGATGACTGTTCCCCGACGCGAAGTGCGCGAAGTCGTTGTTGTTTGGGGTGAATTGAATAGTGGTTGTACCAGCAGAGTGGCCCCTGTGCGCAAACGAGAGGCATAAGTAGATAGATAAGCTTGTTTTGCCGTGGGTAGTGGGCCCGACTGGATTGGGGGTGGCTGATATAAAGTTGGTGTATAAGTCTGCGGCTGTGCTTTTGTTGTGCCACGTGCACGAGTGTTGCGCGACGAGGGCGCAGGAGAAACAGACCAGGATTGGAGATTTTTGAGATAGGCTGAGAATGATCATATATATTTTGTTAGCAAGGCGCACTCACTGGCAGTCTGAGGAGTTGGAGCGACATACGCAGCTGCAGATATCTGTACAATGAGAATCCCAGCAATAAATGAGAGGTTTACCTGCGAATAAGTCTGCCGAAATTGCGAGTCGGACATTGTGCCAAACAGAGACGCCAGTGCTGCGTCGGCCATGACAAACGCGGCCGTGGGAAAATCACGCATTTTCCATACTCTCAATGGATCACGTGGTATGTTCCGCCTGTTCTCGACTCTGCGTCCAAAGGAGTCTGGTCCCAATGCACATATTCTCAATATGCTTCATGACTGCGTAGCTGCAGAGGAGGCGCTGTCAAAGCAAAATATCTTCAAACTACGCGCATTTAGAAAGGCAATCCAGATAATACGCTTGCAGGAAAATGAAATTGTAGATGCTGAAGCGGCCCGCAGACTCAAAGGAGTCGGCAAAGGAATTGGCGGACGAATAGCCGCGTTTCTCAGTGGCCAAGAATATGTAATGGATGGTGCAAGTTGGGACTCGAACACGCTAATAAAGTCCAGGTCCCTGAACGGCACGCTTTCACTGGCGCTGACAATGTTACTCTTGCTCTATTGACCTCAATACCGACTATAGGCCGTACGACTGCAATGAAACTCGTGGATGCTGGCTGCCGGTCGATTCCAGATCTCCAGAAGCCAGAATTCTATAACATGCTCACGGCCCTGCAGAGAGCCCATGTTAAATATTATTATCCACTCCGCAAGTCTCTATCTCCACAAAATGTGCTCAGTATCACAGACACGGTCCGTCGTGCAGTCTCAGATAGCTTGGAGATCATACCTACTGGCCAATACCGTCTCGGCAAACCAGAAATATCCAAAATTTCGCTTCTTTTCTTCCATCGGAACTTTGTAAAGGCCCCCACCCCAACATCCCAGGAATTAATGAGTTCTGGACACAGACCACGCGCTCCTTTTCATCTGGCATATCCAGAAACCGACATTTTTCGAGAAACTGTCATCCAGCCCCTTGAAGACCTCTGCATGCTCTGTCCTCCCTTCTCTTCTCATACTGCCCAGTGGCATGGGCCGATTCGCATTCCCGATTCAGACGAAGGACTTGAAGACAGAAAAGATGGCATCGAGAGTGTCAAGGGCAATTTTCACGATATCACCATGACGTGCGTCTATCCGTCTGGTTGACTCGTCACTGACTCATTTTAGTCTCGCTCCCGTAGACTCTCGTGGAACTGCCCTCATCGCAGCAACAGGCGATGCAGAGTTTCTGCGACACATGCGGATGTCGGCGGCTAAACTTGGTCTACATCTCAACGAGTATGGTTTGTGGAGGCAAGTAGTGTCTGATGAGTGGGAAGCAGTTGAAACGCAGACTGAAGAGGACGTGTTTGATATACTTGGACTGTCTTACACCAGACCGGAGAACAGGAATTTCGAGTTCCTACGCTCTAGTTAGTAGTTATGAATCACGCACTCGAGTCACTTGCATCTTGCATTTATATATACACCAACTCAAAATTCGGTCCCTCATTCGCTCCTTCGTTACAATGGCCTTGGCCCATCCAAGAGCAAAGTCTGAAGACTCGGATCTCATTTCAGCTCTGCTTGCTCTCTCGAAAAAGAACTCGAAACTCGTCAAGTCCTCGCTGTATGACGCGCCTGCAGATCCTAAAATTCAAGTCAGAAGCTGGAAAATGAACGAATTCAAATACTACGATGTTCCCAGTCCATTCCCTTCTCTTGCTCGCGGCATATTCAGCGTTGACCTCGAAGGTGATGCGCACAGAATCGTCGCACGCGGATACGACAAATTCTTCAACATCGGCGAAGTTCCATGGACAACAGTAAGTTCAAACTGCATCAACCGTCGCGATATTCATCCGTCTTAGTGGAAAAGCATCCAAGAACACACAACATCGCCTTACACCCTCTCTCTAAAATCAAACGGCTGCATCATATTCATCGCAGCTCTCACCTCTTCCAAACTGCTCATAACATCCAAACACTCTCTCGGCTCGCTGTCCGATAAAGTACGCTCTCATGCAGAGGTAGGAGAAGAGTGGCTACGCAAGTACCTTGCCGCGTTGGGTAGATCAGAAGCCGATCTTGCAGCTGTCCTATGGGATAAAAACTGGACAGCAGTTGCAGAACTCTGCGACGACTCTTTCGAGGAACACGTTCTTCCTTATTCCTCAGAGCTCACAGGGTTGCATCTTCATGGATTGAATGTAAACTCTAAGGCCTTTCAAACTATGGACCAACACACTGTTGACGCTTTTGCTAAGGAGTGGGGCTTTATTCAGACACAGAGCGTGGTTAAAGACACGCTTGATGATGTTAAAAAATTTTGTGATGGTGTTGAGAAGGATGGCATATGGGAGGGTCAGGCCGTCGAAGGATTCGTCGTTCGGACTACCGTTGCTGAACCTACTTCCCATGTCACGACCTCTGGAAAGGCACCGGGCGAAGGAAAGAGTCCTTACTGTCCAGGCTCTTCCTTCTTCTTCAAGGTCAAGTTTGATGAACCGTATATGATGTACAGAGACTGGAGAGAGGTGACAAAGTCCTTACTTTCCGCGGACAAAAAGGGTGCTCTTACTCCTTCCTCTTTGCCAAAGAACAAACTTCGCCGTCCGGAGACCAAGCTGTATGTCGACTGGGTCATTTCAGAGATTAAACGCAATCGGGATCAGTTCAAGTACGTTTTCTGCTCCACACTGACTATTGTCTGACTTGTCATTGATAGAGAATTTGGCAGTGGAAAGGGAATCATCTCAACTCGCAACCGATTCCTGGCTTGGGCAGAGAGAGAAGGCAAAATCAGAACACACGGCGCCAAAATAGAGCTCGCAAGGACCTCCCCTTCCCCTCCGCCACAACCAGCTCAACGAGCCAGGGAACTTATCGACTCTGATGCTGGCAAAGCGGTTATTGTCCCAGTCGCTATTCCTGGATGTGGCAAAACCACCGTTGCGCTTGCGCTTGCAAAGATATTTGACAACTGGGGACACACACAATCCGACGATGTCAAAGTTAAAAAAGCCGCACCAGTTTTCATCAAAAATGTCGTCTCGTTGCTTCACAAACATGATGTGGTTATTGCCGACAAGTAAGTCCTGTCTTTATTCATTGGATTCACACTGATGAATACTAGGAACAACCACCTTAAACAACATCGAGCACAACTTCGCGAAGCAACAGCCATATTCAAGCCACCAGTCCGCCTAATAGCGCTCAACTGGTCTTCTTTCCTCTCGTCTTCCTCTGACGCTCGACGTCTACCCGACAGTGAGATCCTCCGCCTATGTTCTTCCCGTATCGTTAGTCGGGGTATGAATCACCAAACTCTCCATCCCGATGAAAAAAATAAACATGAAGAAGTCCTTCATATGTTTATGAAAAACTTGCAAGAGCTAACGGATGATGAGGTGGATGAGGTTATTGAGATGCCTTTGGAAGAAAACGATTACCCTGATCCCGAGAAAGAAATCACTAGACAGGTCACTTGCGCTGTGGAGGGTATTGTTCACGTGCTGGGATTAGAGATGCCCAGCGAGGAAAAGATCAAGGCTGGTGTTTCGTTTGCCCAAGCATATAACGCCACTCCGTCATCTCCAACCAAAAAGTTGACTGAGGCACAACCACCAAAAAAACGTACACCGCGCTATTATGCCCTGGTTCCTGAGGCGTTGGATATCTCAGATATTCTTGGAACTGTGTTCGATGCTCCTCTTTCAGCACAGGATTCGGACACGACGGAGTTGCCGTCCGACGGTGTAACGATGTGGAAACACCTCATTAACACACGGCGGATTGTACGGAATCCGCATGTAACCATCGTGCATACCAAGTCTTGTCAGTCTCAGGAAGAGACCGAAGAAGTTCGGCAAGCGAGAGATCTCTGGGACCGTTGTGCTTCTCTCGCTTCAAAGAATACAATGTTTGAGTTTAAGCTCAATAGTGTGGTTTGGGACGGTAGGACTATGGCCTTGGCAATTGGGGATATGAAAGTTGCTCCTGGCTCATCTTCGGATGCACAAAGTTTTATAACATCCCTCCCCGTATCTGTTCGTGATAAGATGCACATCACGGTCGGAACATCTAATGGTGCTGTTCCGCCCGTTGAAGCAGGGTTCATGGTCAGTGCTTGGCGGCCGAGCTTGGGAAAGAACCCTCCAGAAACAGTCTCACAACTTGGTGGCAGCCCTGGAGAGAAAGGTGGTAACGGCAATATTTCAGCAACAAAAGGGATTATGAGTATCAAGTTGAAGGAGAAGTTTGTTAGAGGGCGGATGGTCGGACTGTCGGAGTAATTTCGAAGCTTGCATATTTTCATTGTAGTTCACAAACAGCACAACTCAGCATTTAACACTAGTCTTCCAAGAAACAAATGAGAAACGACCCAACTCGATGGCGACAAACCTAGTTTAATATATACATGATCTACGCAGGAAGACAATAAACAGGTTCCGATTGTCTGTGTCACCGGGTGATCTTGCGTCTATACGCAACATGGTAAAGGTAGACAGGCAGGCATGGATCGACACGACAGATGTACTTCCTAGTCGGTGTACAACTGTGAGATCGAAAACGCTGGCAGAGCGACGCCAATCATTATCGTCCGGGATCTCGTTCTAGAGTAATGGAGCTCCGAACCAAGGATCTGCTCTCAATAGTCGTGCATGAGGAAAGAAGCCCGGCTGATCTATCAGATGTGAAATCTGAGCTTTTGCTGTGTTGCGATGGATAAGCGGCACTGGTCAAGGGATTGAGGGACATAGTGGATGTAGTTGCATCCTCATGTATCCTGGAAGAGATCTCTGTAAGTATTGGAGGAGTCGTAGCGAGATCCATTGCTCCGCTGTTGATCGACAGAATTTCTTCATGATGAACAAAACGATATAATCGCGTTGAGACTACAAGCATGTTGCATATTGTCAAGGATAAACCTGCCTTCAATCCATGTCAGTAGCTGTCAAGCGAAGCAAAGCAACTAGCCTCCATATGAGCTGTCAAACCAAACAATGTCGCATTGGAATAGAACGCTGTGTGAACGACACAAGCAATCGTGATCAGGAAACTTGCAGCGAACGCCGATAAAATCAGGCGTCGCTCTATTGGTGGCAGGGCTATATTCCATAACACTTGAAGTGGGAAAACAACGAGAGCAACACTTGACAGGACGTCCGCTAGAGTAATTTGTAATTATGCAAAATGCCAGAGGAAGCACGTACTGATGATTTGAACTACAGACACTGCCTTCACCTGAGGACACGTATAAAAAACTTGCACATACTTCTCGTCGTGTTGACAAAGCCAGACTTTACTCGCAAAAACTCCACAACACATGATGCCGAAAGCGTAGGCCATAAAAATGGATGCTGTCCTCAGTTTACCAGGTGGAAGGATTCGGGTCACTGAATAAGAAATGCTCAACCTGGTGGTCCTGCGAATAGCAGATTTGAGTTTTGTACTACATAACGATAAGATTTGCCTTGCCAGACAACGGTGTTGAACACGAGAGGCACTATCCAGGCCAAGACAATCAATGTACCTTGCCTTCCATCAGCATTCCCTGTTATAGCTTGACATTAAACAGTAGACGGTGAACAAGTGGCACTTACTCGCGAAAGCGGGCTGCAACCAAAGAACAACAAACAGCATAACAATCATCGGGGTCGAGACGAGTGCCCAGAAGTCATCCCACCAGAACTTATTGATGCGAATACGATATGCAATGCGAAAGACGGTGGTTACGAGAGCCAAAGAGTCTCCAATGCTCGAGATAACTGATTTTTCAGATCCACTGGCAGTAAAGGTGTGAAACTCTAACATACCTTGCATTGCATAGAATGCTTCATTGCTTAGAGGGCTCGTAGACATGGAAGACGCCCACAGTGCTTATCAAGGGGGTGAGTGGCAAGGACCATCAGGAAGGTTAATATATGTTGAAGGTGTCGGACTTCAGTTAAAAGACATCACGTGACGGCACCTTGGACTTGGCCGATCAATGCCAACACAAATGCTTCCATGTACTATTTCACCAACATTGTGATCGATTAAACCGAATCAGATCCTGGCTTGACTAATGGCTCAATTAACAAAACCAAAGATTTATGATATCAAAGATTCCAACATTGCACTTCTAGGGTCGGATGTACGTATTCAATACACCCCACGTTCCCGGCTTCCGGCTTCTGACATCAGGAACAGCTCGAGAAAAGGGTCAGAGAACATGCTGGTGACAAAGAACTTGCATGGCTCACCGCAGGATCAGACTCTGGACTACAAGTATGGAGGGTTGAAAAGTTCACTATTGTTCCCTGGCCCAACGAGAAAGTAGGCTCATTCTATGATGGAGACTCTTATATCGTGCTTCACGTGAGTATGTCCTTCGCGAGCGCAGCGCCCAAGGCAATAACTGGCGATCCAGACTTACAAAAAGACTCCTAAAGCAGAGTCCCTTTCCTACGACCTTCATTTTTGGTTAGGAGAGTTTACTAGTCAAGACGAAGCAGGCGTCGCTGCCTATAAGACCGTCGAACTAGATGATCGTAAGCCACTAGTTATTTTCTAAAAAAAAATCGCTTGCATCTTACATAGACCTTCACGGCACACCTGTGCAATACCGCGAAGTCCAAGGATTCGAGTCGGATCGCTTCCTGTCTTACTTTCCTCATTTTATCTGTCTTAAAGGTGGTGTAGCCACCGGGTTTCATCATGTAACAGATCCACCCCCTTTGGACATCCATAGACTCTACCGCATCACACTGACCCGTACGTCATTGCGTCCCAGCCTTGCAGTACGGGAAGTACCCGCAGAGGCGTCCAGCCTTGTGGCTGGCGATGTCTACGTCTTGGATAAGGGTGCTTCTGTCTTACAATTCAACACAAAGGCCAGCGCTGGCCAAGAGAAATTCAAGGCAGCAGAATTTGTCCAGACTTTGATCCAGACTCGAAAGGGCCAGTGCTCTCTTACAGTCTATGGTATGTTTTTTTACCGAAATCTTTCGTTGCGTCTCACAGTTCGCAGACGAAGGAGGACATGGAGCAGGCTCCTTCCTGGCTGAGTTCGGAGAAGGGACCCGCCTCCGATCTGAATCTATCAAACCGCAGTCGGCTAGTTCCGCCCTCTTCCGTTTGTCTGACGCGAGTGGCTCTGTTACATTTGACCAAGTCTTCCCCGCGGGGCACTCCACGCTGTCGTCGCTTGATGCGTTTTTATTAGACGACTACTCTCGCTCTGTCATTTACGTCTGGATCGGCAAAGACGCATCCTTGAACGAGCGACGTCTGGCTCCTCAGTATGCTCAACGGTACCTCTACGAGCTACAGGCCAAAGGAAGTGATGCAAATGTAGCCATTTCGATTGTCAAGATGACGGAAGGCAATGAGACGGAGGCATTCATCAAAGTACTCAGCTCTTAAATTTGTACGCGAAGCAACCTGAGTGTCATTTGTAGCAGTACGTGTTACAAAAAGGCTAGATGGTACAGAGACTGACATGTTATTCTTTAATTATCGTACACAACTCTTCCTCCGACGCACGCATAAGGATAGTTCCTTTGATACCTGAAAGCCGAATCAGCGGCACACAAGAGAAAAGGTTAGCGCAGACCAGTTACGGACGGACCGACGTTCCGCAATTCGCGGGATAGTGGCATAAGATCCCCCGATCTAAACGCGCATGAAGTCAAAAATTCTATAGCACAAGAACAAACACATACGACAACTTGATGAGCACCATCGAAGAAATCCATGGAATATCTGTCGGCAATGAGCGGAGGTCGATAACCTGATAAGTTGACACACCCTGGGTACAATGCCGATGGACTGAACCCCTCCTGTTTTTCAAAAAGGCTTGAGGTCCATTCCCAGACGCCACCGTTGCTTCCCTTCCCACCGTCACGCCTGCCGCCCGTAGTCGCCCTGGATTGACATCAATGAAACTACAGTTTGAGAGACAGTGCCTCACGGGATGGGATGCCAGTGGCGGAAGCCGAAATTAGCTCCTCCTTCGTATCCATACTCAAATTTGTCGTAAAACAACCTTAGTTCGGGCTCAGTAGGAAGGCGACCGCCCTTCACTATAGCATAAGAGGATAGATTGTCATAAGACGTGACAACACTCCAATGCTGAGCAATCTTCATTGGTACTGGGCCATGGAGAGTACGGACCTAGACACGTTGTATCATCTTTCACAGGGTGGGTAATACTTACATGCATCTGTCCATCAATTTCAACCCAACTGGCAGGCAGCTGGAGCCCCTGTCCACCCCGGTTGTTGTAAAAATCGTAAAACTGGCCGTTCGTTACCGGTCTCCACTCTATTCGAAACTCCTTGACTAAGACCTCTTTCTTGGGATGTTCGTTATCCCATCCAAATTCATGGGAAGCAACGTCGGTGGCAGAATCATCGTCAGCTTCGCAGTCATCATGACCAAGAACAATCGTTTCAGGCCCCAGAACCACCGTAGAGGTTTCAAGCTGCGATGATAAATCCCAAGCCTCAGATACTGACGTCCAATCCGGTGTCATAAATCCAGGAGGAGGAAGGGTACCTGTTCCAGACCGTTGTAGAAGCATGTACAATAGCGTCTCGGCGTGGAGAGCCTCGTGCTCGAAAGTCATGAACAAAACTCGGCCAGTCTTTCGATCGAGCTTTCGCTTGCCCGAGTCCAAGTCCTCGTAAAAATTCAAAAGCCTGGATCGGACTCTTGCTTGGAACTGCAGGATGGAAGCCAAGCTCGGCCAGTCTTCATCCTTCTGAGGCACCTCGGAGTGCGGCTGAAAAATAAGTTGTACTGGCGTATTCCCGCAAACGAAAAACATACGTGGCATTGCGCTGGATCATCGACATTTGGATCAATACCACGCTATTAAACGGTTAGCAAAAATCTTTTTATGGCTGATGAACTTGAGACCTCAAATATGTCCTGCCAGCTTCATCAGCGCGGACTTCGCGAGACGTTGAAGATATCTACCTTGAAATTCTCGGGTTCTGTATGGGGTTCCTCAAGCAACCTCGACAGATGAATGTCAAGAAAAGTCGGAATGTGCCCAAAGTAAAACAAACAGATGTGTCTCAAATCGATTGGCTTTTGATAGAGCATCGTTAAAGGGATCATGCGAAGAGTGATGAAGTCCCAAGCAGTCCATAAATTGCCCCACTCCTGAGGGGATGGAACTCCGAAAGGAGAGGAAGAATAAACCTTCTTGGAGACCAACTGCCCTCTTGCGTTGCAGGCTCGGGGAGAGGTCAACAGAGGGAAAATGAACGGAGGCCGCTCTAACAACCAGAGAGAGTATGATGAAGTGGGATCGGTCCATCTTTGTACCGGCACTAGGTTGCTCTCAGTGAAGAGAGTGTGGGAATCAGTCTCGGAGAACTGCGCCAAGTCAGTAACCATCTGCAAGGTGAGAGAACCGTTAACCTTATAGGATTCCTCGATTTTTACCAGCTCATTCTCGAGAAATGTGAATTCCTTTCCATTGGACAGGTGAACCCGCTGACCAATAGTTGATTTGTAATACGCTTGATGGCGGCCTGAAAGAAGATGAATCTTTCCGTAAAGAACAAGGGAAAAGCATACGCTCAGCTTCGTCATAAGACTATGTGATATTTAGAGGACTGAAAAGTAGGAATGAACGGAGACCTACATTAACATACTCCCACTTGTCTTCATCGAACAAGGACTCGTTACCAAGTACCTTTCCAGCTGCTTTCAAACCATTCATGATAAACTTTTTCGTGTATCCTTTGGGGTCATTGTATGCACTTTCTATTACCCTTTTTTCGTTATCGTGATCCATACCAAGCAAAAGAGTATCGCCGGAACCGGGGCGCAAGGGAAGAGAACGAAGGAAGTTGGCCTGTTCAATTCTGTTAAAGTTTCCCAATGACGATCCGAGGAACAAGATGTGCAGAGGGGGGATCTCCTCATCGAGAGTAGAAGGTGATGGTATTTCAGAATCGGTGGTCTCGCCATTTGAGGACTCTGATGAAGGAATAGAGGCAGGTGAATTGTCCCGATTGTCAAACTTGGAGGGTGTCAAACTGCGGGATGGTCTGGACGTGGATAACAAGCCTCCAGACTGTATGAATTTCAAGCCATCGTCGTAAGTTCCCCACATCCCTTTGGTGACGACTTTGCCGTTCAACTTGTTTCCTATTTCGGACTTGCTGATCTCTGCGAGAGTGCGCTCGAGTTCGAGTTCTTCTAGATCCAGAGCGTAATACGTTATGGGTGGGTTGATACTCGGGTTAGTCACTAACGCGGCGAGTCCAGAAAGGATGTGAGAAGTCTTTCGCAAAGCCCTGCAACCGGGTTAGCTACCTAGACCAATGGGAACGAAGTAGTGTCCGAGCTGCCTTTTTCGGCATGACGAACGCACCCTGATCCAAGCTCCAAGACGATCTCGCCTTGGTTGACTCCTTGAGTTCCGTGATGCATGCAGTTCACTATGATAGAGGCGTTGTTCTTCAAAATCTGCTCTTCAGCTGCGAAAAGGTAGTACTCGGGTGCCTCGGTTGTAATATCGTCGTAGAGTCTGAGCCCACGGTGGTCGTAGAGAAGCATCGTAGGCAGAGTCTTTTGTCCTGAAGGGAGTTGCAGACCGTCGATGCACTGCTGGCGAAGCTGAGTGACAGAGGCAAACCCGTCGTCGCTTCTGTTGCGGGCATGAACGTTTAGAATTTGCGCAGGCATATTGTTGTAACAAGAGGTTGAATGGGGAGTCGAGATTATATATAGACTTTAAGAGTTTCATATATCGTCATGTCTGCAATGGTCCGCTAATAGGGGTCATCAAGAGATCCATCCGGTCCGACACAGCACCCAAAGCAGGAACCGAATGTACCTTGATTGGAGGACTGTCACGACACGTGATCATTGTGACGCATGCCGAAAAAGCCGAAAACATTAACCCCAAAACATATCTATAAGCTCTTTCTGTTACAAACGGCTCGTGTCAGACTAAATTGCCAAAAACCACTAACAGTGTGCGACCACTCAATTAGTTACTGTTCCCTCGTGACCCTCCTAAATCCGCCAAATTCTCACTCAAATCCGCCAACGTTTGCCGGGGTTTTCCTAGTCTCGACACCTTTGGAGCCGCAATGCATCAGCTGAGGTTGTGTGAGGAAGATAATCTCTTTGGGGTACTGCAGAGCGTCTCTTACTGCAACACTTGATGCGGTCCGCAGCACGTGCTTCGTGTGTGCTGAGTATTCTATCATATCCTATCGTAAAGCTATTTATCCGCTTTCACCAATTCCTCAGCCAAACGAGACAGTAGCTCATCGCAGCGTGGATTACGAGGATATGATCTTCCATCGCCCTTCCTGTCAGCTCGCCGTAAATCTCGATGTAGCAAAGGCTAGAATATACGTACGATGCACCACCATAAAAAATCCTCCATATCCAACCATGCGGTCGAGTCCATCCCATTACTTGTGCCCAATTCTTACGCCATCCTATATCATACAAACGTACAGCTCTATGGGCCTCTTTGACAAGTCGACGCTGTGGGTACGACAATTCAGGCTCTAAAGGGGGATCGGATAGACTGTGTCCTGTGCGAGGCAACGGAGGGAGGTATCTAAGGAGTAGGAAAGGCGAAAGACTTTCAAGGGTGGTCTGGTTTGTGCTTCATTCAAGTCAATAGCATCCTCAATGAAGTAAGGAAGACCTACTGCACGAGGTAGAAGTGGTAGAACAGGAAGGACCCAATAACAAGCGTGAATACGATACCCAAGAAGGCCAGAAATAATTCGTGAAGTGGCGTTGTCGCGTCCTGGATAAAATTATTCGATAAACCAAGGAGGCTCTTCACATACGATGGCGTAAGGATCCGTGAATGCAAAATGCAGGGCAATGATAGATATTATAGCGATATATATAGCTAAGAGAGTGATGCAGAGAAGGAAATGCAGAAACGCTGGATACGTTCGATGTCCAATGCACTGACCGAGCCAGGGACAATGGTGGTCTAAGCAAGTCAGACGTCCGTCTATTGGAAGGCTGACTTACCCATTTTCAACACACAGCGTCCGCAATATGAACAGTGATGTGCACGCTCAGGTTTGGAAGCCTGTTAATTCAGTTTCTGCGTAGAGTTGCTCGTTACGGACATACCCAGCATTTGCGACACCATTTGTCGGGACTGAAGCTATCAAAGTCTGTTGACATTAGGGCATCTTGAACGTCAATTTCGGAATCATCTTCGTCGCCAACTCCTTTGTTTTGCACAGGGCCAGGATCTCGTGCAATGCACACAATGAAGGAGGAATAAGTAAGAAAAGTAAGCGTGTAAGTGACCAGAAGATGGACACCAAATTCGAATGGCCTATTCAGTGTTCGGAGATGGTAGTTTACAAGGACGATGAGGAGTGAAGGATGCGGAGTCAGGATGAGCAACGCTGTGCCCAAGACTGGTAGGTGATGATACCACCGTTTTCTTTCTGTTTCTGTTTCTTCGACGCTCTGAGAGTCCCTTGGGTCCTGAAAGTCGAATTGGACCAGCGGCCGTCTTGCAGCCATTGAATTATTGAATGCAAGCTAAGGGTCCATATGTAACAAATATTTATTTAATCAATCATGTCTTTGGTGTTCACCGGCCTCGGTACCGGTGTCGTAGCATACCGACCGTTCAACTTCGTATGCCACCCCTTTACAAAGCTATATCCGTCAAGTTTTCTTCTCAAAATGACACGCATTTCGTCTACGAAGGTACCGTAGACGGCACTTGGACTGTGGGCAATGCTCCCAACGGCGGTAAGAGTTGAAAGCTAACCTAACGACCGCTCAAGAACTCTCCAAGGCTACATCCTTGCACTGATAATCCAGGCATGCATAGACTTCCAGATTGCCACAAGTTCCCTGCATAAAGACCCTGTTCATGTTACAGCCCACTTTCTGGAACCAAATGCGATCACCACTTTCCAGATTTTCATCAAAAAGCTCAAATCTAGCAAGAGCTTTAGCCATCTTACTGCAGACTTTGTCCAGAATGTTAGTGGCTGGTCGACTTCTGGCCCTTCTAATCCATGTTGTAGAATCAAACACGTACAATTTCTCACCTCATATTTGGAGATCTGACTACGCGTCCTGCTCAATCAAACGAGCTAGTACCACCCTCTCCGTATGCGCGGAGACATCCCCTTCATATACATCCGGTGAGTAGACTGCGCAATGCTTAAGATTATCTTCCTACAGCCCAAACAGTCCACGGCAGTCGCTAGAACAGCACGACGAAGCGCATATACATTTGAACCAGCCTTTGCCGAGTTTGCCACAGATCGAGATATCATCGCAAGAAACGCGCTTGGGAGCCCTACAAGGACCAACAACAGCACTATAGGCGGTGGCGACATTGAATGGGGCGCCTGGGTCGAATTGAAAGATGAAGCAGAGCGTATAACACCTGCTTCGCTCGCATTTCTTGCCGATGTTTCAACAAATATGACAGACAATCTCAGAAAAGAATTTGGCAAGCCCCAAAATCGGTATGCCACAGTTTATCAGTCCAACTCACTGACTGCTCTGCAGCTGGTATCCTACACTGGCCATGACGCTTGAATTCAAATTTCCCATTCCTCGAGACTGTGTCCGAACAGTTGGTATCTACTCAAAGGGCACCTTTATTAATGATCCCCAGCAGAGACACGACATGTACACCGAGGTGTGGACAGCACCCAGCAACCTTGCACAGGGCCGAGACGAGGATGGGTGGAGGGACCATCAACGTTGCCTTGTTACCTCTACACAAATCGCACTCACGATCCCAAACAAGGGCAAGTTGTGATCTTTACACCGTGACCATTCCCTAGATATGTAGAGCTTTTTTACATGAAAATTCTACACAAGCCAATGAAGCCCTGATTTTAGCTTCCGATTGCAAATTCCGAAAGCGCCATATCCGCCGGAGCAGTAACCTCCCATTCTGACCGAAGAACGATCCTCTCTCCTG
This sequence comes from Megacollybia marginata, assembly GCA_003313965.1. Lineage (NCBI taxonomy): Eukaryota > Fungi > Basidiomycota > Agaricomycetes > Agaricales > Porotheleaceae > Megacollybia > Megacollybia marginata. The sequence continues at coordinate 20,833 of QLOY01016566.1, forward strand.
CACCCACAGACCACAACCAGTCAAACTTCCCTTCCTTCTCTCCTCCATTCCCATGTTGATCAAGCTTGCTCCACTTGACTTTCAGACCCTCTCCGATAGATTTCAGATCAAGGACGTCTCCATCTTTGAGATGAGCCAGTCCTTCAGGCTTTCTCAAGATCACCTTGATACGGTCATCTCCACTGGTAGGGATAACATCTCGTACGGAGATGTTGTCGAGAGGGAACTGATGCTTGTTGTGAATGGTAGTGGTAGAAGTATAAGTCGTGATGTTTTTGACTTCGCTGAAGGTACCTCCCGATGTCTTCTTTGTACTGGATTTTCGGGTATAGGTCACCTTCGCGGCAGTATCAACACCTAATGTGCATACAAAGGTGTCGTTCGTGTTGATATCCTACAGGTTCCGTCAGACATCTACCGAGTGCAAAAAAAAACGAGGAAATTTACGCTAATCGACGTCTTGGAAACGTAGCCATCGTCCAGCAAGACGGTAACAGGACCTGGTAAAAGCCTGTACTCGCTGGTATTCTTGACTTGGCACTATGGCAAAGTTTAACCAGAAAGATGCATCATGGCGACACAAACCTGCAGATAAACTGTGGCATCCGTTCTAGGGACTACAACGTGCTCGATTTTACCTTCAAAGTCAAGTTTGGCAATTTCGGCTTGATGAGGCAACCCATCACTTGGAATAGTCGATTCGCCATCAACAACGAAGGAGATAGCTAGAGGAGTCTCTGTGACAACAGTGCTTGCGACGTCACCGGCAAAACCACCACTCGACAAAGGTACGACAACTTCAAACTCTTCATAAAGTTGATCAGCTTCAGGCCGAAGATCTGCGTTCGTCGCTGTTACTGTACCGGATAAGGACTGAGGCTGAGGCGCTCCGAAAGCGTTGTATGTAAGACCTGATCCCGCACTTGGTTGCGCCAGGGGCATTTGGGGGGCCATGCCCATGCCCATGAGGGGGGGCATTGGCTGTGGCCGGGCCGGTTGCGACTGCATGCCGGGGTAACTAGATGTGTTGTTCGGTACCCGTGCTTGGGCCGGTAGGAAAGCCGTGCCTTGTGCTTGTCCAAGCTGTCCGAAGTTATTTGATGTGTTGTTCGGTACAGAAGCTGCGCCTTGTGCTATAAGCTGCATCTGGCGTTGAAAGCCAACATTTGATGCTGGTCTGACTTTCAACGGTCGCACTCTTGGAATTGATTTGAACAAACTGTCAACCGAGACCGTACTCAATGTGAGACGTGTGCTATTCCAGTCCTCGCCAGTGCTTTGGGTGATTCGAGCACGGTAGTGAAGAGTCAAGGCCGAGGAAGGTTTGCCAGATGTGTTATCGGTAATAGCGTGTAGCTCATATGTGGGCTCCCAAACAACTCTTGAAACCACTGAGGGAATGTTCAGCCCAAGAAAAAAAAACATTAGACACAAACTTACTGTAAGTTACCTGTAATTCTATATTCTTGTTATCTACCTGGCTGGAGAGAATGACTTCAATTCTGCCATCTTGTCCGCCTTGCTTTATGCCTGTGTCAAAGCCTTCGTTGTCCTTCTTGATCTGTTCGTCGATTTCTTTTTCCAAACGGAGAATTTGGGTCGTGTATTCATTGAAGGAGGTGAGGCTCTTTTTGCCTTGAACGACAAAGCTACTCAGAAAGGCTTCAAAGTCCTTCGGGTCAACATGATCACCATGAAGGGTCTTGCCATACGACACAAGAAGTTCGGCCTCATATTCATGAACACGTCTGTCAGATTCAATAGAGCTTTTCCGTTGAAGCAGGGCGCGCAATGCCTCTGACTGCCTCTGGTGAGATATAGGGACGCCATTGCGCACAGTGTTTGTACAAACAACATCCGCAAGACGGACGTTGCCCAAGCCAGAGATTCTGACAGACTCGGTATCTATCGAGCTTGGAAGATTCCGGATCACAATTTTGTTTAACCCTTCCTGTTGAATGAATGGATCAGGTCTGAGTCTATAGTTGAACGCTACTGACCTGCAAGTCGATGTCAAAGGTACGAACGACTTCTGCCTTTGAAGACTGTCGGAAGATTGTGACGCCTTTGATTGGGAGTTCTGGTGCATTAAGCTCCAACATTATTTGAGATGGTGGTGGTTTGAGTCTGAGTTGTGCGCTAATGCCGTGAGTGGTAGTGACTCGAACAAGGCACCCGATCAATGAATCACATCTCCATCACTTGAAAACCAGGTCACATCAGAACGGAGAAAAAACACTTTCGGATGGTGCTTACCTCTAAGCCCACCGTGTCTTAGTACACCGATACTTGTAGCGGTATAGAAATGCAGAATGAATAAAAAAGAAAAAACTCCGCACGTGAGTCAGCACCCTATTTGGGTAATGTCCATTCCCTCTTCTTCCAAACCGACTGTCCCTCTGTTCACTCGTCAGGACATTAAGAAAATAAACAACAAGGCGAATAAAACGAAAAAAAGGCGGGAATGGGTCGATGTGGACAACGACGAGAATGGGAAACGCAAACCCCCGATGTCGAACGGTGTACTCAACGGTCGCCCTCACAAAAGACACAAAAGTAGTGACCGTGTAACGTCTACACCCAGTGGAACGACAGACACTGTTATCAGAAATTCCGTCCGAGAAGGGGATCTCCAGGACGAACGGAGACTCCTTCCCATTGCTGCAGGCAGACGGGCTCTAATTGAAGAAATAAAGAACAACGACGTAACTGTCTTACTGGGAGAGACCGGTTCTGGGAAGACCACTCGTACGGATTTCTTCATTTTGAATTGGGACACATTTGACGCGTTCAAATATGCAGAGGTACCGCAGTACATCCTCGAATCTGGGCTCTCGGGGTATGGAATGATAGCCGTGACACAACCGCGTAAAGTCGCTGCAACTTCTCTCGCTGCCCGCGTCGCAGCCGAGAAAGATGTTTCAGTTGGAGGTCTTATCGGATATGCAGTCCGTTTCGACGAATGTTCAGGTCCCCAAACTCGTATCAAGTACCTAACGGATGGGATGATTGTACGCGAACTGCTCTCCGATCCCGACCTCAGCAGATACAGCGTGGTCATAGTTGATGAGGCGCACGAAAGGACTCTTCGCACCGATCTTCTTATTGCCAACCTCAAAGAGATCCTAAAACGTCGGAATCAAATGTCAGACGCCAAGGGGAAAGGCAAGGCCAATCCTCTCAAAATTGTCGTGATGAGTGCGACTCTCGATGCCGAAAAGTTCAGCAAGTACTTTAACGGGTAAGCAATTAATTCAACTGTTGAGGGTATACTGACAATATGAAGCGCTAAAATTCTCTATGTTAAAGGTCGCCAACATACGGTCAAAGTTTTTCACACTGTCAGTAGCGTGAACGACTACGTCGATGCTGCTATGCGTGTATTTTTCCAGATACATACTGACCAGCCACCAGGAGACGTACTCATTTTCTTGCCGGGTACGCCCTTCATTTTTTCCAAGCTTTCTAAACTATTGTAGGCCAGGAAGATATTGAAACTCTGGAGCAGTCTATAGGACTGTATGCCAAACGACTACCAGCAGCGGTCCCAAGTGTATGTTTTGCCTTTTCTGCTCGTGCGGAACTGACGCCTGCTGCAGGTCACATTGTGTCCAATGTATGCCGCCCAGGCGCGAAAACAAAATGCCAAGGTCTTCGCCCCTACCCCTCCAGGCACACGAAAGTGTATATTGGCTACAAATATCGCTGAGACGTCTTTGACTATACCCGGAGTCAAGTACGTTATAGATACAGGAAAATGCAAAGAAAAGCGATACCTTGCGGCAGACGCTGGCGGTGGTTTCGACACTTTGTTGACACGAGACATCACGCAGTCATCTGCCATGCAACGGACAGGGCGTGCAGGCCGGGAGGCAAGTATAAAGAATTTACAAGTCCAATCTGACAACAAACCACAGGGTAACGGATTTTGCTATCGGTTATACACCGAAGAAGCTTTCAAAGCTATGTCATTGACCGCCGAACCTGAAATAAGACGATGCTCTCTCACTTCGAGCATATTGCAACTCAAATATCTCGGTCAAGATCTCGAGAAACTCGATATGATGGATAAGCCGGATGCCAACATCAGTGAGTTGCACCTGTCCACTGGAATGTTCTCATCAGTTAGTCCGCTCTGCTTTGATAACGCTTTTTGTTCTCGGAGCCTTGGATGACAAGTCTGAACTGACGCCCATCGGTCGTGGAATGGCTGCCTTTCCACTTGAACCCATACACAGCCGCGCTCTCCTCGCTTCAAAGGAGTACGGGTGTACCCAGGACGTCATAGACATCATCTCGGTTCTCTCTGCTTCATCTAAACTCTTTTTTGATATCTCTGACCAACGCGAGACCATGGCTGACGCGCGTCGAAAATTTCGTCACCCAAGTGGCGACCACCTCACTATTCTTAACGCTGTTCGTGCATACAGAGACGTGAAGGCGTCTGAAAGCAAGGGAGCTAGACTGGATTGGTGCCGGCGACATTTTCTCAATGAGCGGACGCTCATAGAAGCAGAAAATATTAAAACTCAGTTGCAGCATACGTGCACAAAGTTGAATATTGACCATAATGCATCTAGTGGAGACAACGAAGAGCCAATATTGAAGAGTCTGGGTCACGGCTTGGTGCATAACTGCGCTTTTATACATCCAGACGGTTCGTACAAGCAAATTATGGGGCGATCGGTAGGTCCAAGTAACTTCATGGTGGTGTATGTTCACTGATTCTACAGGAGGTGAAAATTCATCCATCGTCTACTTTGATGGAGAAGAAGGTACCTGCTATCATCTATGACGAACTTGTATGTGGTTGGTCTACTTTTTCATTCATTCATTGACGGCTGCAAAGATCTATACCACAAATGTCTATGCAAGAGGAGTGTCGGCAGTTTCACAACTTTTTATGTCGAGTTTGGGTGCACTCAACAAACGCGAAGCATGAACGTTGCATGAACTGTTGCGCCTGTTTTATTACAGTCATTTATTGGGTACTTAGGGTGTTGAATGACGTTAGTACATGGATTAGTATATCACATGTGATCTTCAACCTTGACCGCAATGACCATAGCTCATGGAATCCGAACTCTGGGGGTGATTGGTGCTGGGCAGATGGGCACTGGGATTGCTATGGTTGCTGCTCTTCGCGCCAAGGTTCCTGTCTTACTTCATGACACGTCCAAGGAACAGGTCAGCAAAGGGCTCGCATTTATGGATAGACTGCTTGAGAAGGATGTTGCAAAGGGGAGAATTAATACTGAAGAAGCCAAAGATGCAAGAGACAGAATAAGCGCAGTCGACAGAGTGTCCGAATTGAAAGATGTAGACCTTGTTGTCGAGGTAAACTGACGCTGCTACGTTGATTTGCAACTCATTCTGGATAGGCTGTATCGGAAAAGCTTGCTCTGAAACAATCCATATTCTCTTCACTGGCTGCTCAGCTTCGCCCGGACTGTATCCTTGCTTCTAATACCAGTTCTATAAGTATCACAAAAATTGCAGCGTCGGCCATTCCAAAGGGAATGACCGCTGCCAGTGAAGCTGGCAAGGCTAGTGCCGGAAGAGTTGTAGGTAAGGTCTCTCCCATCATCGAAACTCTTTCTCATGGTGGCAGGCCTCCACTTCTTCAATCCCGTCCCAGTCATGGTGAGTTCTTTGATGTTAACCGAGTCGGAAATGAAATGCTTCCAGAAACTCGTTGAACTTATCTCTGCATTGCAAACAACTTCAGAAACGCTCGATAGAGCGCGTTCATTTGCTGTTGCTTGCGGTAAAGGTGCGGTGCATTCCCGACTCGCTTGACAATATCTGTGACATTGCACAGAGGTGACTACATCGAAAGACGTACCTGGCTTTGTCTCGAATGCGTTGCTGATGCCATTTATCAATGAAGTAAGCCTTGCTGCCAATGTCGCTGTGACAGACACTTATACTGCTAAAAGGCTATCATGTGTCTGGAAAAGGTATTTGCCTCCGTTCTCTCTTACCCTCTGATTGTGCGAAAGGGTACCGCTACCCGAGATGACATTGATACTACACTCAAGCTCGGCATGAATCATCCCATGGGCCCATTGCAATTGGGTAAGTATTCAATATCTTACCGATTTCTTTGATTTTGATCTTGTCTTAGCTGATTTGTATGTCACATACACCGATTGACTATATTAACCTTTTTTTCTCAGCATTGGTCTGGACACATGCCTAGCGATCCAGCAGACGCTCTATGAAGGTACTTCCGACTCCAAATACCGACCAAGCATCCTGTTGGAAAGAATGGTGGATGCTGGATGGCATGGAAAGAAAAGTGGGAAAGGATTCTACGATTATTGAGAAGGTTAGTCCTGTACTCGAGTGAGGAAGTTTGCAAGAGTAAGCGTACCTTTGAGTTGGCTGTTAAGTTTGACTTGAAATGATCCTAGCGGTTGGGTTATGCTTTACTTTATTTGATTCATTGCGAATGACGGGTGTTATACATAAAAACGTGCCCTTCGACTCAGCGACTCGGGATTCGCCATACGTAAAACTTCTTTACTTAAGCTTTCAAGAGTCTTTAACGTTTTATCTGCACTCGACCATGACCATCGGTCACTCCCCCCCAGGCGGAATAAAATGGGCTCATAGCCGCGACGATTTTTACGACGTCGACGGACAAGTTTGGTCGCGAAGCATGGTGCTTGAAGCTGTGAATGCTGGAAAGATGGAAGCTACAGAGGCCGAGCGCTTGATGGGCAATCTCGAACCGGGACCATTGCCAGAACTCATAAAACCTTGGTCTATCCTTTCTCTCAAGTCTGCCGCTGCTGCCGCTGCTCTTATCGAGCCCGACGCAGACGCGATCAAGAACTTGAAGATCGACGAAAACGAATATCATTCCTCCGCCACAGAAAGCGTCGTCACTACAGATTCGGTAAGCTCTCGTTTTGCTTTCAGATCGTATTCTTTATCTTCTATCATCAGACTGCTGAAGAAACTATTTCAAAGGTGAGCTAACAATTTTTAAAATGGACTGATCTCAACCGCCTCCATCAGCCCCAGGCTCTCCGAGTCGGTCCTTACGATGATATACCAAAACTGCAAGAACCTATCCCTGTCACTCATCTGCCTGATATTGTGCTGCTCAAAGACCCAGCCGGACGATGCGGTGTTGCTTCAACCGAGTCTACCGAATCTACCCCGATTCTCAAATTTGTGCGCATATATCCTGAACCCGATCGTTCTGCAGAGGAGCAAATCGCACATCTTGACCTTTCGTCTGCTACGCTAATCGGCACGGGCTCCCATGCCTATGTATTTCAAGGCTTATTCCGTCCTCCATCCACTCTGTCCATAGCCTCTCGCACAGGCGAAGCCACCGTCGCCGTAAAAGTCTCTTTTAAGCATACAGAGGATCGCAAAATGCTGCATGTCGAAGCCCAGACATATGCTTCCTTGCCGAAGTACCTGAGCGAGGATTGGTCTGGATACCATCATCTGACCGAAATGGAATCGTACACAAAGACTGGTGTAGTCCCGATCAGTGCTGTCGTGCCTCGATATTATGGGACGTATGCGCTTGACGATCAGACATCCAATATCGAGCGACCCGTATTTTCACTATTCGAGGAGTGTGGCAGACCGATCTGTTCGCACAGTCTTGATGATGCAGACAGGTTTACACTTCTTCTCTTTGTCTTGACCTTGCTCACATCAAGATCTACAGAGTACAGATAGCCGCACTCGGCTTCCGACTGCATCGTGCCAACGTTATACAAGGATCTTTTTACGATCGCAACGTCCTGTTTCAGCCAGGACCGCTGTCCCTTCCGCCAGAAAAACGCTCTCGAGACACGCCAAGTTTTCGGATTATTGATTTCGGCAGAGCTGAGTTCCGTCCCAAAAGCAAGGAAGAGGGTTACTCTTCTTGGGAGCGTGAACGTACCCGAGAGATTCGCCACATAGGAGACATGTGCTTTTGATCCGTGACAGAAACAGTGATATTGTACTATTTCGACCAAGTGATCAGTTCGGCCGAAGGTACAGGTAGCAAACTTGAAAGTGTTCATCCAAAGTGCATGCAACGTTGAACGGTGATGCGTGACCTGCTCGAAGAACTTGAGATGAGAGGTGTCTGAGGACAAGTTAAGTAGTGTCAAGTTGGTGTAGTTTGTAGAGCTCTTACCTTGTCTCACCTGGACAAATTGTTTGATGTACTTTGAGACGAGAAGTGTCGTCCACTACGGAGAATGGTGGCCTCGTGTCAAAGGGTGACTGAGAGTCCTCCTGTGTCGATGCTTGTGCATGTCCGGAGAGATTAATGGGACCAATAAAATCAATAAAATCTGTTTGGGAGTCATGTCGCGAATTATGTGTTTTTTCTGCTATTCCAAGATCCAATCCTGCCAGACGGACACTTGCGTGATGGTCATACATTTTCGACTTGGTTTTTCTGGCTCTCGCCGGGTTCGACTTGCCCGCCGAGTCAAAAGAGCGCAGGTTACCCCACTTGCCCCCATTAGATCGTCGAGAATGAGACGACCGTGAGTAGCGATAGAGAATCAAGGCAGACACAAGTACCACAAGAAAAACTATCCAGCCTACAACGCCACCGATTATGGCAGCCTTGTTTACGTGAGATCCTGAAGTGTGGCCAACAGGAAGTGTGACCGCGCTAGTATTCTGTGCAGATGAGGATGAAGTGGAGGACGTAGACATGGTAGAAGATGAGGATGAAGATGAGGATGAAACCGGAGGAACAGCCACCAAACAAGATGTGTCAGTCCCGTTTGCCACGAAAAAATATCTCCCACTCTTCACTGAAAAGCCATTTATATTTGCTATGAACAAATAGCA
>QLOY01016567.1:0-47903 GCA_003313965.1 Megacollybia marginata
AAGTCCATCCTCTGGCTGCTCCACGGCCACCACCATGTCCCCTCTCCTTTTCAACGACAAACATAGCATCGCGCAGTGTGATAGGCATTCTTGTGTCTTCTTCTTGTGTAGGCTGAGAGGTATTGGCAGATTTCTTCGAGGAAAGATAGGGTCGAGACCATCCGCTATTCGTTGATGTTGCGCTCGGATTGTTGGACGAAGACCCAGCTGACTTTGTTCGCGAAGAAGCCGTCGATGAAGCATTGGCAGAAGTCATCCACGAATACTTGCTCCCAATACCAGCAGCATGACTTGCAGCAGCATTGGACATCTTCTTCTGCACATCGGCGGGCATATTACGAGCAGTGACACCTGGCCCGTCCTTTTTCCTCTTTTTCTTTGCGTTACCACCACCTTCAGCATCGTCACCGTCGCCAGACCCACCAGCTGCTTGGGCTGCAAGAGCAGCCGCGTGTGCTGCGATCATCTCTTGTTTTTCTTTCCTCTCTCGACGAATTTTGAACTCCTCTTCTCTCTCTACCTTTTCAATGGCCGCTATTTGTTTTGCCACATCACTGCGTACCAAGATACTCCACATGGCGGAGCCATCTTCATAATGGGATGCCGGCCTATCGAACTGTTCATCCGTTCTGTGCTTGGCAGCGGATATCATTGCAGTGACTAGATCTTGAAGCCGAATTCTTAGAGCCAGAGCCAGATAATTCACTGTGTCTTCTGGAATATTTGTGACTTTGTGTTGTGCGCCGATACTTCGCATTGTGGGACCAATGAAACGAGTATCGAAGTTGGGAAATGCGGGCTGTTTTCGTGTCCGGTCGTCAAAATTTCGATACGATGTTTGAGACTCATGTGAACGATGAAGTGTCTCCTCTTCAGCCTGTCAACAGTTTAGAATATTTTTTGGAAGAAGGGCAAACGAACTCTCAAGTCAACACCTGCACTGCCAAGAGCATCATTCAAGGTCGCAAGGTCTGAGTTGTCAGTACCAGCAGCTCCTGATCGAGTCGGCGTAGAGGCAGCAGCTGTCTGGTATTGCGTCGTCCCGTAAGACTGGTTGTATTGCGAGGAGTACGGCTGATATTGGAAGTTTCCAGAGCTACGACAGTCTCTCAATGAAAACCTGATAGTTTGAAATAATTGGCATTTACGATTGAAGGGCAGGGTCTATGGGTACATCTGCCAGCTAAAATGTCATACAATGCGTTAAAAGACAACCATACGAACTAGAATTCCATTGGCTAAAGCCCGGCGTTCCTGAAGACGGAATTGAGGGACTCTCTTCCTGTTTCATCAGTAGAAACAAATTGTATGGGCGTATTTGTCCGAGTCACCTTCTTGACCGCGATGGTACGTGACCTTCGCGCGAAAGTCTTGTCCGTTTCTGACACCAAGTAGGTCGTCTGCAGTTACTATCTTCGTGGCCAATGCAAATTCGGCTCCACCTGCAGAAACGAGCACCCGGTTCAACCACGACAAGCCGCCTTTGGCAGTGAGTTCTATTCAGTTTCCTGCCCTCACGTTGCTTAGCAAGAAAGATATGACCTTGAATAATTCTCGCCAACCCGAAAAACCTACTGCACCTTTCATGTAGCTCTCAGACCCCGTTCTACTTCACAGCTGATTTCGTCTTAGAGCTGATGGGATAACCAATGATCTCACATCTGGACGTGATAAACCTCTCTGGCCGCTTTCATCCTATGCCCCATATAAACATGACCCCCTTCTTATTTCTGGACTAGACGAGTCTTTCGAAGAGCTCAGAGTCAAGGCGGTCACGGCCAAAAATTCTGGCGAGGTCAACAACTATGTAAGTATCACCAGTGCTCGAACCTCTTAAGCTGATGATCATGATGAGATAACATATGAATCCCAAAAGATAGCTGCAGCTGAACAAGCCTTTGAGGTATGGTCCTTGCCTATGTAAAGTTTTCTGCTAAACAACATAGAATGCCCGCTCCAATATCAATCAAGCTTACGATCAAGCAATTAAACAAAGTCAGGTTGCTAATGCCATGGTAGTTTCCCCTGTGACTTTGGGTTTTGGCTCTGGATCATCTTCGTTTTCTGGTGCTCCAGCCAACAATCAAAACTCAGTGTTTAGCTCAGGGACTCCAGCAGGAGTATCAGCTTTCGGCTCCGGAATGCCATCAGGCTCATCGGCATTCGGTTCCACTTCTTCGTCTGCTCCTGCCTTTGGGCAGCCAGCGTTTGGGCAGCCTGCCTTTGGTCAATCAACTTCCGGCCAACCATCAACGCAACCTGCCTTTTCCAAACCCTCTTCTGGTTTCTCGGCGTTCGCAAGCTCTGGTCGCAGTGCCTTTGGATTCGCTGGCACGAATCCAAGTGCAGGCTTTTCCGCTTTTGCAGGACCGACTTCAGCTTTCGGACCGTCTGTGCCTCAGGCAAGCGGTTCAGCTTTCGGATCGTCTGTGCCCCAGACAAAGAGCAGCTCAGCTTTCGGATCGTCTGCACCTCAGACAAGTAGTTCAGCTTTCGGATCGTCTGCACCTCAGACAAGTAGTTCAGCTTTCGGATCGTCTGCGCCTCAGGCAAGCGGTTCAGCTTTCGGATCGTCTGCGCCTCAGACAAGTAGTTCTGCTTTCGGATCGTCTGTGCCTCAGACAAACAGTTCAGCTTTCGGATCGTCTGCGCCACCAGCTAGCGCTCCAGCCTTTGGATCTACCAACACTTCGGCTTTTGGAGGTGCCCAGCCACAGCCAGGATTTGGTGGGACTGCCTTTTCTCAACCGCAGGCATCACAGCAATCGGTGTTTAGAGCATCGTCTTCAAACTCTGGATCCACACCTGGCGGCATGTTCACTTCCAGCACTTCGAGCCACCCTTTTGCCCCGTCACAGGCAAGTGCGTCGACTTTTGGTTCCGCCGGCACTTTAGGATCTGCGTTTGCTCCAAACAAGCCAGCTTCTGCATTTGGCTCAGCCCCTTCTGCTTTTGCTCCTGTCCAGCAGTCCTCATCTGCACCTACATCAGCCTTCCCAGCACTCAACTCCAACCCATTCAGTTCAACTACACAACCAACTGCTAATAAAGATCCTCCAGATTTTTTTAGTGGCAAGCCTTCTTATGTAGCGGGAGCCTCCCCGTATGATGCCCATCTACCAGCAAACTACATGTCGATTATACCGCCGGCGGCCTTGGAAGCGTTCAAGGGCAAAGAATTTGAACCGGGAAAAATTCCGGAATGGATCCCCCCAGTCGAGCTGCGATAGCTGTACACTTGGATATATATTATTGTAGTCTACTAAATATTGTAACTGTACTGAAGTGAATCATGGAAAAATTTTCGACTCGAGTTTGTTTTTCTTTGTTAGCGACATGTCTCAGGCAGTAGGCAACGTATGTTTTGTGGTTGAATGCTTGTCCCTATGCTCACGCTATAGACCGCTCTTGCGTATGCGAGGGTATGGCATCATGTAGATGCGTCTGAACGTATCTTAGGGAAATTGGCAGAGCGAATTGCGCTTGTGTTGATGGGCAAGCATAAACCAATATATGATCCAAGCGGTTGGTAGTCTGGCTCAAACGGAAAGCTTCTCATAATCGACAGTGGACTGCGGGGACTATGTCGTTGTGACGAATTGCAAGAAAGTGAAAGTAACCGGGCGAAAGGAGGAGCAGTTCATGTATCGACGGCACAGCATGTATCCTGGTGGCCTCAAAGAGACTCCGTACAAAGATATGATGGTCAAAAAGCCGGAGGAGGTTTGCATGGTCAGCGCCGTTAGCTTAGCTTGCTTAAATTCGACAGATTATACGACACGCAGTATCTGGAATGCTACCCAAAAACAAACTGCGCGACCGACGTCTTGAACGGTTGCGGATATTTCCTGGAAACGATATGGGTATCCTTGGCGCCAACATATTGCGGAGCTGGGATGATGGAACCCTACCCTCAGACTGGGACCCAAGTTCAGTCATAGTAAATCGTATTCTGAAGGCAAAGCTCATCGACAAGTCGACGTCGTGGTCATGATCTATGCATGTAGAGAGCATCGCTGTGTCTTCCGCCGCGTAACAAAACGCGTCAAACGCGTCAAATTAAAAACCCATTTCCTCGTCAATCAAAGCTCTGAATCTGCCTGGCTCTGCTGCAGGGAATTCTGCCAAGTTCGAAGTGTCAAACTCTTGGATTGTTGTTGCCAAATTTCTGGATCTACATCACCAAGACAGACACGGACAGGCATCGGACGTACTCTATGCTAGCAACTTTGCAGACGTTCATAGAACTCAGTGCCTCGGCTAGCTCTAGCTGGTGATTATCCATCAGGGTAGGATTGGGCACGATTATAAGAGGTTTGCCAAGTCTGAGCACTTCAATGATTGTACCTGAGCCAGCATGCGAAATTACAAGATCTGCAGTAGCAAAGGCATCCGAGAGAGACGGCTTGAAAGTGTAGACACTGATTTGAAGGCCATTAACAGTTGGCTGCGGCGGAATCTGGGAGTTTCCAGACTGAATTACCAGTTCTGTGAAGGCCCTGCTCTTCAATGCGGAGAGCACTGGTTCTGACAAACACGACTGAACGAGCAAGTCAAATTTTGTCGAGCCCACAGTGATGAGCGCTCGTGGCATGAAGCAACTTGGAAATGCCACGCGAGGTGCAAACTGCGGTTACGTTCAACAACGAAACAGCTGAGGAATACGAGGAGCGACATGTGCATGCTGTCTATGAGCAGATTGCGGGGCATTTCAGCGAAACGAGGTACAAGGTGCTTGCAAACGATCGGTGGTTCACTATTATTCAAGTTCAAGTTAGCCATGGCCAATAATCGCCTCGTTTCTGCAAAGTATCCCGACTAACTGGATAGGTGTTGATAGCGGCTGCGGCAATGGAAAGTATTTGCCGTTGGCATCTGGCAGAATGATTGGGCTCGACAAAAGTCATAAGCTACTCCAGATCGCTCAGCTTGCAGGCGGAGATCGTAAAGAAGTCGTTCAAGCAAACATTCTGGAACCAGTGTGGAGGCCTGGCGTCTTTGTTAGAGCTTCAATCTTCATCTCGCCAAGCTGATTCAGATACAGGACTATTGTCTATCGATTGCAACAGTACATCATTTATCTACACACCAACGGAGACTGCTGGCCGTTACACGTCTGCTGCAAAGCGTGGCATCAGATCATGGTCGCATTCTGGTATACGTGTGGAGCGTTGACCAGGATGAGCTTTCGAAGAGAACGGTTGCAGAATGCATCGGTCAAAACGTGTTCGTGCCTTGGGTTATGCAAAATCAGAGTCTGAATCGGTATTATCACTTGTTTAGAGAGGGCGAACTGGGACAATTGGTTGCAGAAGCTGCTGCCGAGCTGGGCTTGTCGGTAGGCAGGGAGCAAGAAAACAAAGTAGGATTTGAAGTTGTGAGAGAAGGATGGGAGCGGTCGAATTATTACATTGAACTGCGTAGATGGAACACAAAAATGTAAGTTACTCGCTTGCCGCCATTATGGCGTTGATCAGGTCACCGCCGCTGTCTTTGAGGGCTTTGACGGCCTTCGCTCTAGAGCAGTTGACCTGTGTCATGACCAGCTCGATATCTTTTGGATCGACGCCTGTTTCGTCGACCGGGCCGTCGTCTTCTGGTGGTTCGAGATCGGGGATAGTGTCGTCGCCACCCGCAGAATCAACGTTTTCGAGTCTCGCAGTGCCTTCAGTCTGGCCTGCAGTCGCCAGCTGCTGAGCGGCGGACATTTGGGCCTGCGAATTTATATCTTCAATCTAAGGCTGTTGAGCAGTAGGAATAGAATTGAGCATGTTGACTCTACCTTGGCTTCACCAAACACGATGTAGCAGTCACTGTTCTGCGACTTGTAAACGTCTGGCGAGGCGATAACGAAGAGGACCTGTTGTACGCGTCGGCTGAAGCAGTAACTATTTATCATTTCACGTACGTTCTTGGGTCTTCGCAGTGTAACTCTGGTGATATTGGGCACCTTCGTAAGTCCCAGCCCCAGAAGGGCTTTTCTGGCCTTTCTTTCAGACCGAGACTGAATCTTGTCCAAGTCCTCAGTATCAGACATTTTTCTGTGTAATCACGTGGCTCACATGTCTCTAGAAAGCCTATTTCAGTCGATTGGCACATTGAGCACCGATGACATCGAAAAGCAGCTTCATCTCATCCACAAAGATGCCATACATGATTCCCAACAAACTGAGCTCCTTATTCTTGTTCTTCACTCTGCTGCCGTCCCACCTTCCAGTATAATATCTAGCTGGTTCGATCTAGTCTTACGACCTGCCTTGCGCGATCCCAATCTCTCCAACGTCGCCGTAGGTCATGCAAAAAGTCTCGTATTGAGTGCTGTCGGCAATAGAAACTTTGCAAAACAGCTCTTCCACCTCTACCTACTCGATGCAGTTAACAAAGCATCAGAACTAGACGTCATAGAGCTCGCAGCAATGGACAGAGCTCAGCGCCTCAAAGCGGAATGGTGGAGTGCGAACCTCGAAGACATTCTTCTCAAATTCTGCCAACAAGACGTGGATGTCTTTCTCGAACAGGTGAATCTTCACTATGCAGAGGCACACGCCCGCTTGCAGTTATGCTTACTGTTGGATCAAATACCTTCTCCTTCTATTCCCGTCGATCATCCCTTGTTCCACAGTCTTCTACATTCGTTACTGCTGGACAACTCTGCTACACTTTGTGCAGTCGCACTTGGTCTCGTCTCTAAAGTCATCCCACACTTCGCTCATGACACATTAAAGCGCCTTTTGTCCACCCTCTTGGCAATTTTAGCTAGAATGTGTGACTGGGGCGTCGTAAATCCTAGAGATGGCTTACAATGGGAGTCGTTCCAAAGCACATCTGGTAAACCTCCAGATCCACACCACTTCTTCTCCCTGATCTACTATCTCTTCCCATGCAACGTCTTGCATTTTCTCCAGAACCCAACGTCCTATTTGACATCGGCACATCTTGAATGTCCCTATGAGGCTTGGCCATTTGACGATGAGCTCATAAAGCGCACAGCAATCAAGATGATGAAGGGACATGCCCTCCACCCCTCTCTTCTCTTCTTCGACGCTCAAAGTGAATTAGTCTCAGTCCCTCAGTGGACCGAGTACGAGTGTGCTCAAAGAGTCTCCGAAGCGGGACAATTGGTTCTCGCAGGGAATGTTTTTTCCAACGACCCTCCGCCTGTTCCTTTACCTACAACTGCCGAAGACGCATCTAACCCCAGCCTGGTGTCATCCTTGCAGACGCAGCTTTTGCTCCTTCGGACACAGCTCAATTTTGAGATGTGGACCACAGCCAACAATACTCAGCATATACGGAGGCTCTCTTCGGATGGCTCCTCGAAAGCATCCCCAGAATCATCCGCCGAGTCATCTCATCTGGCTCTTCTTTCCAAACTTCGGACATTCCGCGCCACCATATCCTCTCTCGAAGCACAGAATACGGAACTAAGGAACCAAAATACCGAGACAAAGAGGCGTTATATCGAGTGGAATAGGGAACTACAAGAAAAACATAAGACAATGAGGGATGAGATGCGTGCACTCAGGGAAAGTCAGCGGGGAGAACTTGGTGGTGGCAATGGCAGGGAACTGAAGGCTCTCTTTGATGCGCAGGCTACACTACTCGCGTCGGCTAACAATCAAGTGTTTGCCCTTGAAGTTCAAATCAAAGAGACTGCCCACAAAGTTGCCTTGTTACATGACTATGAAGCGCAGATACAGCAGCATCTACAGCTCCAAAAAATGTGGGATGAAGATTTTCGCCGATTCACTGCTCGTGAGAACGAGTTGGAACAAGTCAGATCCCAGGCAACGAAAATGCAACTGAGGGTCCGAGCGGTTGAACAAGAAGCGTGCAGAGTCGAAGCAGAGAAAATGGGTCTGAAAAAGCAGGTGCATGCATTACAAATGCAGCTTCAATCTTTGCAGTCGTCCCGTCATAGCCCTACCCACTCAGATCAACCTACCGACCGCACTAACGTGCTCTCAACGAAGCTTTCGCAGCTTCGAGCTGAAAATGCTATTCTTTATGACGAGGTCGAAGAGCTGAGAGCCATGGTCGAGGTTTTAAGGGGAAGAGCCCACGCCGCTGTCAGTGGTGTTAAGCCTTTTGCAAAAATGCCGGAACGCGAAGATGTTCTTACACCGACGCCTGCGGACGATGTCCCTGAAGAAACCCACTTTCCCGATGTTTCAGAAGACATGTTGGATTCAACCCAAGCAACATCACAACTAGATGACACACTATAGCAGGGAGCGATCCACAACTATAGGGTACGCTCTTGTGGTACTGGCAGTTAAGCTTATGTGTATCCTACAGATCTTTTCTCGAAATATTTGACAGCATTCTTGGCCTGTCGTGGGGCACTACTTCTAGTGCAACGTGACCATGGCGACCAACCATTCCGGAATACTGTCAACAAAGATCCTCTGCGGAAGCGTTAATGAACATGCAAACTCGGCAGCCCGTCCGGTTTCGCCTGGTATACTTACCCACAGGGATTGCAGACCTGATGCCACCCAGCTATTATTTCGACTCAAAATTTAATCATCAGAAGTCAAAGAGAGCAACATTTGCCGAGGTGAGGTGTCTTGAGACATCCAGAAGAAAGGGACGTCTCGGAGAAGTACATCGCGGAACCTTTATGTGCAACTCTAATTTATAGGATGTCTGATGAATAAAGCTATTTCTCTTTTCCTTTTCACCTTCTTTTCAGCGTTTGGAGCACACAGAACGTTCTCCAGCTTGTTTTTGCCGGTACTTCGCGAGGGCTTTCAACCATCCATTTCAAACCATTAGCGCCATGCATCAGCCCCCGTGGACAGTCTTTACATACAAAACCGCTGCTCTTACGTCGAGATTGCTCATTCCCGACGACCAAGTGGGCCATCTATTTAAAGGCTAATTCAATTGAACAGATCCTGGAACCTTCGACGCCCAGCCACGAGTCTTTAACATTTCCCCTCAGCCTGGCTTCCCCTGCGAGCCGGTACATAAGTGTTGATTGTAATCGACTTTTTTCTCAACAACTTTCCCCCCCTCTCTCTGCAGTTTCTCTAAACATGTCTCAGGTAATACACAGACTGGATCTCGATAATACCTTTGGCGTTGCCTTCATCGGCGTCGTCGTGGCAGCTTGGTAAGATTGCTTTATCCTCTGCTTGCTGATCTCACCGTTTTGATAGCTTGCACGGCGGTATGTCCCTCCCTGATATTTGAATTGACTGACTGGCGTCCAGTTTCTTGTGTTCAAGCGTGGTACTACTTTACGCACCATCAAGATGGTTGGGGACTCAGAACCTTGGTACCCAGTCTCCCTCTTTCGTTCCATGTCCTTATCTTTGAAGGTGGCCTTAGTTATGATCTTTGATACCATTCATCAGGCGTTGATCTCGCACACGAGTTAGTTGCGCTGTTTTTCATGGGCATCTATGATCTCGGTCACAGTTTACACATACCTGGTCACCAATTACAACAATCCTATTGAACTTGGACTTACAGTTTGGTTTGTGCCTTCTCTCGTATTGTTCGTTTTCCTTACTCCTACCATCCAGGAGTATGCTGGTACGTTTTAGCATGTATGCCACCCCCCTGTACTTAGTCTCGCGTTGAGGTCGAGGTCATTTTTAATGTAGGTTTTGTATCGCATTTATTCGTGTGTTGATTTATTCTTCAGGGCCTCACGGCGCTGTTAGTGCAAAGTTTCTTGGCCCATCGCGTCTGGCGTCTGAGCAATCAGAACTTCTGGATCACTGGTGCTGTAGTAAGGATTTGACACTTTATCGTCGTTCTTGATAGTAATCTACTCCCTAGATGATTCTAGTTCTTGGAGAATTCGGTGCGCAGTGGTCTACTTAATATATGACTTCTTACGCCCTTGGCCAGGTTGCGTGGTCGGTTAGCCTATAAAACTTTACCAATTACTACAGATTACTGAAGCCTATTGAACTTAGCGTTTACTGGTCTAGCGTACGTCAAGCATAGCACTAATATGCGAACCCTACCGATCTGTTTCTAGGTTGGTACATGTCCGTACGTTTACCGAGCTGGCCGATCTCAAGTCCCTTTCGATTGTTGTGAATGCGCTGGCTGCGGCAGGTGACGTGCTTATCGCGTCGACGCTTTGCTGGCTGCTGCACACCAGTCGTACAGGATTTCAAAGGTATAATGACTCTCAAACACTTTGCACAATTGACCATCCGTTAGATCGGACACAATGATCAATAAATTGGCAAGAAATTTCTCTACCGGATAGGGCTATTCGCTTATTGTCACTCAGATCATTTTTGCGGTCAACACCGGGCTACTGACAAGGTGAGTAGAACTGGACTTCCAATTCTATTTTCTGACCTCCAGTAGTCTCTGTGCTGTAGCGTCGTTAATATCGGTACCACATTTCCAGAGCCTACATTTTAATCATCATGGTTAATCGTTGTTGGCAGATTGTCACTGCGCCGACGACTTTTCTCTACATTACGTTCTTTTTCTGCATTGGACGACGTAAGTAATTCTCAAGTCTCCAATCTCACACTTTTTCTGTGAAGTGTATTCCAATTCGCTTCTTGCCACGCTGAATGCGCGCAAAATGATCAGGACAGCTGCCGAGGGCGTCAACAGTACTAGTGACGGGAAGCTGTCGTTTTCTCTTCGAGAACTTCGTGATTTCAGCAAAGGCGGGGGTTCAGAAAGAGGGGTATGTTCTCAAATATGATGTGGGCAATATTTTCACCTGGAGATAGCGTCCGACGAATATCTCGATTAAAATCGACACAACAAAAGAATTTAGCACTGATGTGGACAATCATTCTCAATCTATCCCGGAGAAAGATCGACGCGTCACAATCCATACGCCTACTCCGATAGTAGGCAGAAAGAGGGACTCGATTCGGAGCTCCCACACTCAAGTTACTGCGATTATCAGCACTCGAACTGAGGATATTCTTGAACCTTCACTTGGGAACGCAAGTGACGTACGTCGTCGTTCTTGGTCTCGGTTGCTTCTTAAAAACTTTACAGTCTTCTGGATGCGATGCGGTCTGACCCTTCAATGCAGTCGCAGTATAATAGCATTTTTTGAAAAGCTGGCGGTAAAGCAGAACGAAAACAGCTTCTGTACAGCATGTACATTATGATTATCTTGACATGAGTCGAGTACTACTTGGCTCAATGGGTTGTACTTCGCTTTTAAAAATTTGAAAGCGGCCAGGATTTTGAAAATCAGGTTTGCCATATCCCTTCATTCGTCTATTTTTAAGATTCGGAATATGAGACTAGGGTACGTGGTCAATAACAAAATTTTGATAGGATTCCGATGTATGCGTCACTCACTTGATTCAGAAATGACTTTGTATGGCGCCTTGCAAAGCACTGATAATGCCAGAGCTGCTGATGATTTATACATGCATATGCAACAGCGAATGACACCACGATATGTTGGCCACTGCAGATAGACTCCTGTATTGGTTACATAATTAAGGTATCGGCAAATAAGCCGAGTGGGGATTCAATTCGGCAAAGAAGACGATGTACATGTGACTGATTTGGCAAATCTTCAGCAATTTTGCAGCTGTTCATTTGCATAGAACACTTTGCACCATATACCCTATTCCAGACCTAATGGGAACGCACAAGTCTGAGCAATTTTTCAATGTCTAGTTGAGTCACGATGTCTTCGCCTTCGAGAAGGTTCTTTCGCGTTCCTAATCCGTAAATCGATCCACGTGATTAGATTGTTCTCGAAGGATTTTTTTCGATCTATAAACTGTGCGACGCGCCTGTGCTTCCTTTGTTACTCTCTTCATACCTCCACTGAACGTCGAAAGTTGGTATCCAATTACTTTTTTACATCTGTTCATCATCTTCCATAGCATCAATGGCTACTGAGAGCTTCGGATTCCAGGCTGAAATCAGCCAGCTGCTCGATCTCATCATCAACACCTTCTACTCGAACAAAGAGATCTTCCTTCGTGAACTCATCTCCAACGCCTCCGATGCATTGGACAAGATTCGCTATGCATCCTTGACTGAACCTTCCGTCCTCGACACCGAAAAAGAGCTTTCCATCCTCATCACTCCCGACAAAGACAACAAAATCCTTTCCATTCGCGATACCGGTATCGGTATGACAAAAGCCGACTTGGTGAACAACCTCGGCACCATCGCAAAGTCGGGCACCAAGGTAAGCAGGATCGCTTTATCCACTTATTGCCACTTATCGATGTTTGTAGGGCTTCATGGAGGCGCTTAGTTCTGGTGCCGACATTTCCATGATCGGACAGTTCGGTGTCGGTTTCTACTCCGCTTATCTGGTTGCGGAACGTGTCCAGGTTATCTCGAAACACAACGATGACGAACAATACATCTGGGAGTCGGCAGCCGGTGGTACCTTCACCATCACTCCTGATACTGTTAATCCTCCGCTTGGTCGTGGCAGTGAGATTCGTCTCTTCCTCAAGGAGGACCAGCTTGAATACCTTGAGGAAAAGAAGATCAAGGACACCGTGAAGAAACACTCCGAGTTCATTTCTTACCCCATCAAACTCGCTGTGACCAAAGAAGTTGAGAAGGTTCGTCTTCTTTAATAGTTGCATGCTCGTTGATCATTTATGTATAGGATGTCGAAGATGACGAGGAAGAGGAGGTAAAGGACGAGGAAGATAAACCCAAGATCGAGGAAGTTGAAGATGAGGAAGACAAGCCCAAAGAGAAGAAGACCAAGAAGATCAAGGAGAAAGAAGTCACGAAAGAAGAGCTCAACAAGACCAAGCCTATTTGGACGCGTAATCCTAGTGACATTACCACCGAGGAATACGCTTCCTTCTACAAGAGCTTGACCAATGACTGGGAAGATCATCTGGCCGTCAAGCACTTCTCCGTTGAAGGTCAGCTAGAATTCAAGGCTATCCTCTTTGTTCCCAAACGGCAAGTCATATGCTTTGATTGATCAAGTCTGGTGGCTGATTGTAAACCAGGGCTCCTTTCGATCTCTTCGAGTCGAAGAAGAAGCGCAACAACATCAAACTATATGTCCGTCGCGTTTTCATCATGGACGACTGCGAAGACCTCATTCCTGAGTACCTCAACTTCGTCAAAGGTATCGTCGACTCTGAGGACCTTCCTCTCAACATTTCTCGTGAAACACTTCAGCAAAACAAAATTCTCAAAGTCATCCGCAAGAACATTGTCAAAAAGTGTATGGAGTTGTTCTCTGAGATCGCAGAGGACAAGGACAACTTTACCAAGTTCTACGAAGCCTTTGGCAAGAACTTGAAGCTCGGTATTCACGAGGATGCGCAGAATCGAAGCAAGCTCGCCGAGTTCCTGCGTTTCTACTCTACCAAGTCCTCTGATGACCAGGTCTCGTTAAAGGGTTGGTGGTATGGCTTCATTTCTTCCTACGACTAACTTTCCTTTGTAGACTATATCACTCGTATGCCGGAGATCCAAAAATCCATCTACTACTTGACCGGCGAGTCGCTTGCTGCCACTCGTGACTCTCCCTTCCTCGAGGTCTTGAAGAAGAAGGGCTTCGAAGTCCTCCTCCTTGTTGACCCAATTGACGAGTATGCCATCACCCAGTTGAAGGAGTTTGAAGGCAAAAATATGATTTGTGTTTCCAAGGAAGGTCTGGAGCTTGAAGAGACCGAGGAGGAGAAGGCTGCTCGCGAGAAGGAAGTTACTGAATTCAACGAGCTTTGCACAGTTGTCAAGGATGCCCTCGGTGATAAAGTTGAAAAGGTTGTCATCTCCAACCGAATCACCGACTCGCCTTGTGTCCTCGTTACTGGACAATTCGGATGGTCATCAAACATGGTCAGTTCTTAGCACATCTATCTTTTTTTCGGTTTTCTCATAATATCTACAGGAGCGTATCATGAAGGCTCAGGCCCTTCGTGACTCTTCGATGTCTTCGTATATGGCATCCAAGAAGACTCTGGAACTTAATCCAACGAACGCCATCATCAAGGAATTGAAGCGCAAGGTTGCCGAGGACAAGGCGGACAAATCTGTTCGCGATTTAACTTACTTGTTGTTCGAGACCGCGCTTCTTACCTCTGGCTTCACGCTGGACGAGCCATCATCCTTCGCCAAGCGAATTCACCGAATGATCACGTTGGGTCTTGACGTTGATGAGGATGAGGAGCAAGACGTTCCTGCTGCAGAAATTGCAGAGGTTGCACCAGATGCGTCGACTTCGGCGATGGAAGAAATTGATTAGACTTGATAGATTTTGGGTGTCGTTGCTGCTATAATGTATTACTATACCATGTTTCAATGATCACGTTGCATTTCTTGTGATAGCAACCGAGTACAATGCGCAGATATTACGTAACGGAAAGTAGTATCCAAATTTGGCTAACCGACATTAGCCACTGTAGAGTTGAACGTCGAGCATTTGGCAGGATCTGCTCGACGCGGTAATGCCAGTCATGTCCAATATCTAGCACATTAATCCGTATTTCTTTTGCGAGTTATTGTTGCCATTTGGAGTCTATGATGCCACATTGACACGGCAAACAAACGCCTGTGCCTGACGTTTTGTTTTCCGCTTCCACAATCTCGACTTCCGCATTCATTACGATCATACTAGAACTCCTAAACAACCCTCTCATTCTCAATGTCTCTCAATGAGACCGACTTCTTCAATGCCAATTCCCGGCAGTTACAGCCAAAGGCCGTGGGCTCGCAGGTAGTGTTGATGAGCTTAATTTCGGTGAGATTTATTCAAGTCGGGCCTTGCGGTTCTAAGCTTGCATTTCCTAGCTCGGTACAATTGTCGCCTTCAACGTTTTGCGACCGAAGAATAAGGTAGCTTTCTATTGACAATCATAGCTAACTGAGCACTGTCCAGATCATTTACGAGCCTAAAGTGAAATACCATGAAGGCAACAAACCGCCTCCTCGCATATCAGACTCAATTCTAGGCTGGCTTCCTCCACTACTATATACGAAAGAACCTGAACTCGTCGAAAAGATTGGCTTAGATGCAGCTACGTATCTTCGTTTCGGCCGCTTGTTGCGATGGCTTTTCACTGGGATCACTCTACTCACCTGTGGCATTCTCATACCCATTAATGCCGCCTACAACCTCAGGAACGTTAATCAAAAGAAACGTGATGTTCTCAGTATGCTGACCATACGGGATGTCTCGGGAAACATCCTCTTTGTTCACGTCGCAGTCACCTACCTCATCACCTTTCTTGTCTGTGGCATGATCTATCTCCACTGGAAACAAATGATCCGCCTCAGGGCCCAGTGGTTTCGTTCTCCCGAATACCTTGAATCATTCTATGCTCGCACACTCGCCATTCTCCACGTCCCGAAGGAATACAAGAGTGATCAAGGCATTCGTCAAATATTCGAGAGCACCCGAGTTCCCTATCCAACCACTAGCGTGCATATTGGCCGAAATGTTGGAAAGCTGCCCGAGCTGATCGACTATCACAATCAGACGGTTCGCGAGCTGGAGCAAGTCCTTGTCAAGTATCTGAAAGGAGGCAAAATTGCGAAAAATAGACCGACTATTCGAGTCGGTGGAACTTGCGGTTGCGGTGGAACGAGGAGAGATGCCATAGACTTTTACACGTTAGTGCCACTCTTTACGGCTACATAACTTGACCCCCCCGCAGGGCAAAGCTTCAGCGCACAGACGCCGCTATCGAAGATTATCGTAATCAAGTCGACACTCGTAAACCAGAAAACTACGGTTTTGCTAGCATGGCTGCAGTTCCTTACGCACACGTTGTGGCCAAAATGCTCAGCGGAAAGCATCCAAAAGGAACAGACATTACTTTGGCACCCAATCCAAAAGACATCGTAGGATTTGATCTATCAATGCTGTCCTTTTGATAAATTCGTAACAGATTTGGTCCAACATGAACAAGTCTGAGGCTGAGATTATGACCAAAAAAATGCACGGATTTCTTTGGCTTGCTTTAGTTTGCTTTATAAACACCCTTCCCCTGCTCTTCATCTCGTTTCTTGCCAATCTTTCTCAGCTTACAAGCTATGTACCCGCTCTACAATCATGGTCGGACAAGTCACCAACCACCTTTGCAATTATTTCTGGCGTGTTGCCGCCGGCTGTTTCTGGCATATTCGGCTTTTTCTTACCTGTCATTATGAGATGGTTGACCAAGGTATGACAAGGACAAATTTCCTGTCTTTCTGCAAGCTCAGTATATCACAGTACATGGGAGCTCTTACTCACTCGCGACTGGATCGCGCCGTCATAGCACGGTATTACTCGTTTTTGGTTATCAGTCAACTGGTCATTTTCACCCTAATCGGCGTCATTTTCAGTGAGCTTTCTGTCTGTCCTCGAGTGCAGGTCCGATTGACACTGTCAAGATTCTGTTAACCAGATCGTTCAACAAATTGGAAAAAAAAGTTTCAAGGAAATCATCAATAACTTGCACAGTATGTGCCCAGTTGTGACGCTACTTGCCTTTAACCTTTTTTCTGCTTAGCTCTACCAAGCGTCATTAATAGCACATATATAGATCAATCGTCCTACTGGCTGACATTTTTCCCGTACATGCCTCTACTCTGCACGAACGACTGTCGCTCATTGCTATTCGCAGCCTACGCGGATTCTTGGTTGTCTTCGATCTAGCCCAAGTCTTCAATCTGATCTGGCTGTCACTGAAAACCCAGTATGCTGCAGCTGCGTTGATGGACACGCGAAAACTGATGTCTGCATAGCTTATTTGGTCGTACTGTGCGCGACATTCGGGAATGGACAAAACCACCAGATTTCCAATATGCCATATATTAGTCAGTTTTTATCGAAGCTGTCTACAGTTTTGCTGACTTGCGTATAGTTCTAATGGAGTACGACTGCGTTCACATATCGGATCTATCTAACATTTTCTAGCTCTTTATGGCTGCTGTGGCTCTTGTATTTGCGCCGTTGGCACCTTTGGTGGCACTGGCGGCTTGCATCGTGTTCTGGATGAGCTCTCTTGTATACAAATATCAACTGATGTTCGTCTATGTTACTAAAGTAGAAACTGGAGGGGTGAGTTTAGACCAAAATCTACGAATCGCTATTTGACGTTTGCTAGCGTATGTGGAATGTTGTCATTAATCGACTGCTATTTTGCGTGTTGCTGATGCAGGCACTGATGGTTCTCAGTAAGTTATCTTTGAAGATGCAAAGCTCTGGTGCTCAGTTCGCAGCGATTGGCCTTCAATACAGTTTCCGTTCACTGCAGTGGCTCTCTACAATCCCACCGATTCTAATTGTCCTAGTATTCAAATTCTACACGGTTCGGGCTTTTGATGCGCAGTTCCGGTGGTTTATACCATCGGAGGAGGAAATCCGGACAGCCAAAGTTCATTCGGAGCGTGCTGATGCAAAAGGGAATCGACTAGAGAAGCGCTTTGGGCATCCAGCACTTCAATCGGAGCTTTTTACACCAATGTTGCAGGCGAAGATGATGCCGTTGTTGAGCCAGGTGTACTCTGGCAAGATTGGAAAAGAACATCGGAAACTAGATGAGTATGGTGGGCAAAAGATGGAGGCGCAGGTCGTCGAAGGAGGCATTAGGATTGCAGCGATTGAACAGGTATGAATGATTTGCATATCTTAGCATCTACTGATATGATTATAGCGAGACCTCGAATACGACCCGTTACAATATCGACGGGACCGTGGAGAGGCGGACTGGGACACACAGTCTATAGCATCTTCGAATTTCCTGATGAACGATGCGGCTTCAATACGTGCGGGGACACCATTCAATGCGAGCAGCGTGACTTTACTGCCTGGGTACGACAAGTATCTTGTCCACGGGCCGAATAGCGCTGGATCGGAACAATTTGAAATGTCTCCGATAGATTCGCCTCGGGAACCACTCTTGAGCCCTCGGGCCCAATATTTCCGGCAACAACAGGTACAGAGTCCTCCAACATTGCACCAGGAACAGATGTCGAGTCGGGAAGCACCTTTGCATCGTCCACAGCTATCAGAAGGGCCGAGAAGCTATATTGGCAGCCCACTGTCTGAGCGAAGCGCGAGTCCGTTCATGGGGCCTTATCAACAGGTGGAAAGGCAATACTCGTATTCCGATTTTTCACCTCAAGGATTGCAAAATTATGGACAATACCCGCCAATTGGGACCTCGCCGCAGTCTTCATCACAGCAATATATGCATTCACCTCAGCCAGGACATTATAGGCAATACGGGTCTCAAAGCGAGGAGGAGGTGAATATGGCAGGACGTGGCACGTTTAGAAGATGAAAGCTCTGCGTTTTTTTGTGGTAGCTATGGACTTTGCATATATACTGTTACTGTAACTGTTAGTTATTACTACTTTGGTTGTGGTAGAGGCATTGTGAGTGATCGGTGATTATCGATTGTCTGGTATGAACCTCATTGCATCCTCCTGGTTGAGTGGACTATAAAAGGACCAGGAGTAGGTTCGTTTTCCCTACAGTTGTGTGTTGCAATGTCTTTCTACCAACCGTCCAACGCAGGCTGGAATGTCAATCGGGTAGGGGCTAGACCATGGCTTGTTCTTGTTGACTCATTGTTTTCATAGGTACCGACTCCATATGGTCCGAACTGTTCGTGGTATATGGTTTACATTCTTGAAAGTAATTGATGTCGCTGCAGACTCGCCGCCACTAGCCCCACGTTTAAGTATGGCATACAGTGACTACCCCAGACCATACACGCCCCCATACACAACCCCGTACACGCCGTACACACCATCGTACGCGCCGTCGTACGCGCCGTCGTACATGCCCATGCCGACGCAGCAGTACGTTGGATACACAAATCCATACCCATACTACTGGAATCCACATGGACATGGCTATGGCTACGGACAGACTCCGCAAGTGATCATCGTACACTCAGGCAAACATCATCGGCATCACAGACACCGACATTAGGAATCAGATTGCCAGAAGGGTAAATGTGGGTTGGAGAGGCATTGACAGTGTGGGAAAAAATAAGAGTCAAAGCTTGCGTGGGAAAAAGTGTTACATCACGTCTTTTTGTTCTGGTCTTCATTGTCCTTTCTGCCATTGTTATGACCGCCTTTTATTGAGGCATTCACGTCTTTCATTGTAATTCAATAGCAGCTCCTCTCATGTCTTCTCCAAACTCTGCTATTTATTGGCCAAACAATCAACTCCTACCTCCCATTGACCTCCCAGATCCAAAGAACAATGTAACTTGTGCTCGTGTTTTCGTACGCACGCATTGACCATCGCTTAGCGACGACGCAGTCGACCCGCACGACGCACGCGCCACTGTTCTCGGTCGACGTGCCCCATCCAATCTGCCGCCTCCTTAGACGAGCTGCCGTGGATTTCTCTGCTCGACACAACTCCAGACTTTTCTGATTTATCAGACATTGCAGATCTCTCAGCACTGGACGCACACGGCCCAGGTCCCATTCGTCGCAGAAAAACTTCTCTGCGCTCTACTTCACCAGACCGTCTGCTGCTCGACGAGCTGCGCATTGCGACGCCTTTTCTTCAGACCCCACCGTCTCGCAGACCGAAATCATCACCAATATTCCGCCATCTCATGCCAGTTCATCAGTACGACCAACATTAATCGCATCGTCCAGCTGTTTCTTCGTTTTTCGCCTCGATTTTGCAGCCATCTACATCGTGTATCGCATCGCTCAGCATATGTCCATGATTTATCTTCGTATTTACTTGTCACGATCCTCGTTCTGCTGCCCTGTGTGCTGTTGCATTCGTCGTTTACCTTTATCCTCGGACTCGACAGCTGTAATTGTGTCCTAGATATACTCATTAATACCCTTACATACCGAGTTTTATGACAATTATAAAATCATCTGTACCTCCATCGTGATTCTTCACCATGACTGATCGTGTCATCAACTTTGGCGCAGGTCCCTCCGCACTTCCCCAATATGTACTCGAGGAAACAGCCAAGGCGCTCTTGAATTTCAATGGAACTGGCATCGGCATCGCTGAGATCTCTCATCGTTCCAAAGAGTTCACAGCATTTGTGTCCAACATGCAAGTGTCAATTAGAGAGCAGTTGCAGGTGCCGCCAACACATTCCATACTCTTCACCCAAGGCGGCGGAACAGGTCAATTCTCCGCAGTCGTCCTCAATCTCTTAGCTCGGCACCAACTTCTCTTTCCTGAGCTCAGCATTGAAGAGCGACCGCTAGACTACATCATAACTGGTTCGTGGTCCAAAAAGGCGGCCCAGGAAGCCACCAGGCTCGGTGCCAAGGTCAACATCGTCACAGATGCACGTCCATACTCGAACGACTCCAAGTCTTTCGACAATATTCCTGCCCATGACACCTACACTTTTTCTGATAATCCCGTTTTGATCTACTATTGCGAAAACGAGACGGTGGACGGCGTCCAGTTCTCTCATGACGATCAATCTGCTGCATCTTTTCCTTACCATCTTCTACCAAAAGACAAGCTTCTGCCTCTTGTCGCAGACTATTCCTCTTCTTTCATGTCCAGGCCCATTCCCCATCTTGCTGATCATGCTGTCATCTTTGCTGGTGCACAGAAGAACATCGGTCCAGCAGGTTTGACCATCCTTATCGTTCGACAAGACTGCATTGTCGATGTCGATGCCGCTGCAAAACTTGGCGCTCTCCCTGTCCCTGTCACGCTCTCATACAAGACCCTTGCAGATCACGGCAGCTTGTACAACACGCCCTCCGTTCTTTCCATGTATGTCTCGGGCCTCGTCCTTGAAAGGTCTAAACAGTTGGGTGGGGTCCAGTATTATGAGACTGTCAATAGAAGCAAGCAGGAAAAGGTATATGCTGTCGTCAAAGAAGGACAAAGCAAGGGTATCTTCAAATGCAAGGTGAAAGAAGGCTCAGGCAGTTGGATGAACATCGTTTTCGACGTCATTGGGCCTGATTTGGAGTCCAAATTCATCGCAGGTGCAGAAGCCAGAGGCATGCAGTCCCTCAAAGGACATCGGTGAGTCTGCCCCCTGCCTGCCTGTGATTACTCAAGTTTTTGCAGCTCCGTAGGAGGTTTGTGACCCTGCAGTTGCCTTTGACCGATAACGCTGACCTTCGGCAGGAATCCGAGTTTCCTTGTACAACGCCATCACAGAAGAGCAAACTGACCAACTGGTTGCATACATGAAGGAATTTGTAGCTTCCGCGTAAAATATGTACAACAGCCTCCCATTAACGACTACAGTGATAAAGTACAAATACTAGCTTCAACGCCAGGAGAAATACACGACATGCTAAAATGCGAATGAAATAAACATAAAGACAAGTGTTCGCTGGCCCTCACTCGTTCTCCATTGCTTCCTTTTCAAACTTCTTTTTCATTGCGCTCACTGCACGATGGCTCAATTCAACAAATAACAATAACAGAAACAAAAAGCTTACCGTCCCGGCTGATCTGTCCAGAATTCATCCA
Source organism: Megacollybia marginata (assembly GCA_003313965.1). Classification (NCBI taxonomy): domain Eukaryota; kingdom Fungi; phylum Basidiomycota; class Agaricomycetes; order Agaricales; family Porotheleaceae; genus Megacollybia; species Megacollybia marginata. Next base: position 21,386 of record QLOY01016567.1, read on the forward strand.
ACCTTCCGGGAAAGCAGCAACAATCTTCTGATAAAGAACTTTCCGTAGTCCCTGCTCCGAAACTTGCAGCACAGAGCCTTCAAGAGAACTGTGACAGTCAAAGGACGGTTTCAGAAGGAGAGGGAGAGCCTACTTCTTCTCATTCTCTAATCTACAGCACTCATTAGAGAGCAACACCAGTTCCCATACAATGTTCTTCATCGAGTCTGTCATTCGATATCTTTTGGCTGGGGGATGGGAAGCGGGTGCTTCCTTTGCAGCAGCCTCTTTGCCGTCTGTACGAGGCATCAACTCAGTACTGTTGGGAAAAAGGATACATACCTTCTCCATCTCCGCCTGTAATCTCTTCTGTCCCATGTCTTGTAGGACCAGAAGAATCTTCCCCCGCGGCAGATGCATTACCATTAGCAGCAGCCTCTGCCCGTACCTTCTCTTGTCGTTTGTCTAGTCAGAGGTCAGTGAAATGCCACAGCTTAAGAGATATAAAGGACCCCATAGGTGAACACTCTTTTCCCATTCCTCTTCTGCTTTACTGAACCCCTCGTCAGCCTGTCGTTTGAGTTCTACGAGCAGAGCGTCGGAACGATCATTGAGGAGGGCTATGTGCTCCGGAAATATGGTTCGCTTGATGAGTTTCTACACTAATCAGTCAACGCAAACTAGAGCTGGCGATGGACTCACGGTCATGGTAAACTTGTTGTAGGGAAACAGAGTTGGCATGAGATTGAAGAAATGCTCGTCGTACTCGTCCAATTTGATTGCCTGGAGAGCTATCATAGCAAGGAGTGGTTTGATGGTGGGAGGAAATTTGCCCTTTGCCTCCCATGACTCTGACAAAGGGTCAATTGATTTGCACATATTCCATGGTAGCTGACCATTGGCTATAGCGGCCTTGAGATGCTCAAAGGAAGCTTGCAGGTCAGGATGGAAACTAGTCTGAGAACAATCAGAAGGGCCAATGGAATGAAAACGGACCGACCACATCGACAATCTTTCTTTTTTTGCCATTCTCCGTGACGGTGATGTAGCGTTTTCTCTTCTGGCCGGTCTTGGCATCGTCTTCTGCTGCAGAAGGTTCATTCACACTTTTGGCCGTCATCATGACCGTGGTGTGTGTCGTGTCTGTTTCTGTGTCACTCACTAACGCGATCGGACTTTCACGGGTGCCTTCAGCTGACTCTGGTTTGACGACAGCGGGAGTAGCAAGAGAGATATGCTTCTTTGAGCGCGGCTTCTTGGGTGAACTGGAAAAGTTGGGAACAATGGGACGGGGGAGCTGATAACGTACTTGTCCTTGAGCAAGGCGACTTCACCTGAGCTGACATAGAAACCCTGCTGCTTAGTTTGTGCAAAGAATGTTCTCTCGTCGATAGCGAGTTCAGAATCGTCGATAAAGGGATCGGTGGTGTCGTAGTAGTCGGCACCAGCGTTTTTACGCTACAACCAGCATTAAATAACATCTGAGGAAATGGAATATATGCCTTTTTTTTCTTCTTGTCACCTTCACTGTCGCTGGATTCGGCAACCTTTGGTATGACCTCTGGAGTGCCTGGTCTCTGACCTGTGGCTTTGGCGAGCTGTGATATGTCGACGGCATAGTTGTCTGGACCGCCGAGCCTGATGTCGAGACGAATAGTTGTGATGATTGGAGGTGGTGGTTGAGGTTCAGGAGAGTTTTCGAGATCTTTAATTGCTTTGGAAGATTTTGCAGCTGACTTTGGTTTTGCAGATGATGGAACTGGACTGGACAGCGGCGACGAGACTGGAATCTGAGCAGGCGGCGTCTGTGGCTGTGAACGCTCGTCATCGTCGTCCGAGTGTTCCGCATAACTCTGCTTCTCCATGGCTGCGTCAACCTTCCCTACGTTTTGCTGATCGAATCATGCCCACAGATCCACGAAAAATCCCTCGGAACTTTCCTTTTTTGGGTTCCCAACTGATTTCAGTTGTTCATGTTTTATTGTTTCTATTGGTTGGATATCAAGATGTACTTCTATCTGTTCATCAAAACAGCGCTGCCTCCCGTGCCCTTCTCCCCTTTATGCGTAATTTGTAGAAGATGCCGCAGAGGGTACATAACAACTTGCTGGTATATAATTGCAATGCTCAAACTATCATCCCATGGCCACCAAAAAAGTGCTTCTGCCTCCACGAGGCAGAACCATCACCTTTTCTGCGCCATGAACTTGATGAGTTTCTGTGGTAGGAATAGCGAGAGAACCCATAGTGACCTCTCCTGCAAGTGGGGATGCCAAGACAACAACCTTTGGGAGCGCAAGTTCGCCATGATGTAGAGCAATCAGTGTAATCGGCACGCTAAAGGTCTCGTCATGCTGCATATCTCCTATGAGAACATTGACGTTAACCCGAGATAGCAACTGACCTTTGCAAGAAAATCACCGCGCTTCTTACCACTCACCAACCAATCTCTTACCAGCTCTTCGACATCAAACTGCATCAGGTACTGACGATCTCTATCAGAACCCCAATGGAACGACGTGTGGATGGTCAACAAAGCGTCAATTGGTTGGCCAGCATACAACGGCGGTAACTCGCTTGATGGTGGATCTGAGTGAGGAACAATTTTGATACCAACTGCTGCCACAATCTAAAAAGCGTCAAGAGGGTTTTTCACAGAGAGCCAGCACTCACATTCATGTTGGGTACATCAACAGGAATTTTTATCTCCCGCCAAGAGCTCTTAGCCAGCAATCGATGTGTCTGATCGCCCAACAGCTAACGAAAATGGATCAGCCTAGACGTGCTAGGAGCTCTGGCACTGCCACCTTCTTAACATGAATATATGCCTCCTCCTGGTCGAGTTCCTCCGGAATCACTAGCTCACCAGACAGTCTGTATGTTTCCAACCATCTAGAGTCCATTTTCAACTTTTCAATGAGTTCATTGGTGATTGGGATGCGCAAGTCGCGTAGAGAAGGTTGATCAGATAGCGCCGCGTTCACGGCCGCTTCGATCACAGACTCAACTTCTGGGAAGACTCTATCACAAGAATGTGGACCATGAAAATCGACCCACCCTCCTGCAACATCCGATACTTGATTTTCAAAGTCAGAGGTTCCCGAACTACGAAAAATCAGCAGACAAATCAGGTGTGATCTATAGCGTACTTGGTCCATGAATTGAGTCGATGTGGAACAAAAAGTGGGCGGGTTGGTTAGGTGTGACTGTCTGGTTCATATGTGAGACACAGAAAAGCAACATAAAATACCGACGAGGATGGCTCGCTTCGGCGATGCACAGCTAGCAATCTCAAGACCAGCTGCTGCATCGCTCGGTGGTTCTAATTGTGCATCCAATATCCGCACATGCTGGTGGCTTGTTGTCGACACAGTAAATCGCGAAAAGAGTCTACCAAGGATCAGCAAGATGGTCAAACAAAGTAAAAATCTTTACCTTTTCCCACGGAAAAAATCCTCGACATTTACTGCAATGGGAAGCAGAGTACTCACACTCCTTGTGCCTCGCAGATGACGATCCACTTCAGGTTCAGCCTGCGTCACATATTCAACCTCGACAAGCACTCGCTGTTCACCGTTAATGCTCGAGTTTGTTTTGCGAAAAAAAACTGACCATAGCGTGCAAGGTAGAAGTATCAGGATGCGGCACCAAAACAGAGACAATAGAATCTCGTGCAAGGTCAACTAAAGCAAGCGAATCTTCGCTGGTCTCCAAGGAAAGTTCACCTTCTCGAAAGTCATCCTCTTCGCCCACAAGGCCCAACAATATCTTACCTTCGCTGACTAGTATGGCCTTGTCACAATAAAATGGCACGGAAGACGTCAACTTGATCTTGGCTTTCAGAACGTGATTTCTTCCGGTGAATAGCCTCAATAGGACAGCAGCGGGCTTGCCCAACTCAACTTTATACAGGAATAAGACAGACAAACGGATGAGTAGCGGCCTGGACATACTATGGTTAGGCTGATGAAGGCCTACGTCCAAAGCCAAATAATCCTTTGGGACTCGTACCAAAATATGAGTTTTCATGGATATCATGGAATCGTTTCCGATGCCCTTGCGATGCGACCATTGCAATGACAGGCGGGACATCCTAATTTCGCTGCTGTCCAGGAGATATGTGCCAGAAGGTGATGTCTAAAGATCAATGAGATATCACAGAGTTTTTTCGAACGCACTGGACAGAACAATTTCATGCTAGTCCTACCCACTGACAACTGAGTCGCCGCAGCGGTATACCTTAGCTGCTCAGAATCCCTTCCAACTAAAGTGACAGACACTTCATCAATCGGAATAGGCTAGAAATAGTAACGGTTTGTGTAGCACGCCCTAATGGATACATACACAAGGAAGATCGTTGTGTATGGTGATGTCAAGATATGAACCATCTCTTGTTTCTGCAACTTGCGCACTGGACGACACATTGACACCAAAGGCAGAATGGTCGGCATACGGCAAATCTGAAACATCGTCTAAATCCGAGAAAACACGGGCTTTGATGTCCTACCAGCATCCAGTTTAGATGCCGCCGCTTGCATCGCAGTAACCAGTTGCTCCACGTAAGTGACTTTGTCCTCCTCGTGTGCCAATAGTTCTGTGTCTCGGCCATCGACAAATGTCTTGAGAAAAGAGAGTAGAATGTGAATCCATTCTCTATCGTCTGGCTTCCTGAGGGTAGCACGAATGTCAAGGGCTCTAGAAAGCATTAATGACTCTAGTGAAGTCCACATATGTGGAGAATAATGAGCAGGCAAGGAGGTGTAAGTAGTCAGCGCCACATCAAGGCGTCCTCTGTGACTGCGAAAAAACTTTCAGAGGGTATTTAGAGGTTTCAACCACATACACATCGAGAGCCGCAAGGCTGCCATGAAGCTTGAGGGCGAACTTGCGCCGGCTTGCGTTTGCGTACATCTCGATGGCGCGGTTGGTTATTCCAATGTAAAGATCAAAGAAGGCGTCTTTACTGTCGATAGCTTTGAGCAAGTCTGCATGACTGATTTTTCCCTTAGACTTGGTCTGGCTGGAGGTGGGAGAAGACGGATAAACCATTGAGAATGGAGGTTCCCGGGGTATATGCCCAACTTCAATACCAATGATGTCGAGCTATTGTACATCAGGTTTCAGTTTAGAAGTCAAACAAAGAGCACACTTGATTACGCGCCAATTCCGTCAACTCGGCTTTGCCTGCATTGAAGGAGGATAATACGGATCCTTCGAGGTTCAAAGACGATGCCCAGTCATCAGATTGGTCAACCACACTGAGAGCTGACGAGTAAATCCAAGATTCGACGAAAAATTTTGGCAATTGATCCTTGATCGCCGTTGGGTCAACGAGGTACTAGAATCCACTGGTTTGACTTACCTCCATTTCACGCAGACGGCGCCCAAATGCCCCAAGAAAAGCTCCGACTTTTCTGTATACTTCATTCAGCCGGCCCAGACTGGCTAATAGATAACATTGCCGGGCAAGAAGGTAGTTACGGAAATCAAAGACAGAAATATTGTTCGCAATGATCAAATCGCGGTAAGGTTTCTTTGTTATTGACAACAGAGCTGCGGAGTCGTCTGTTGGACCAGGACTGATGAGGGTTCCAAACCACGAAAGGTTCTTCTTCTCTTTCAACACTTGATAAAACGACGCCTCCAGTTCATCGTATTGCATAAGGGCATCTTCGAAAAGGGTGACACCGGCAAAAGAATTGGCCAAACATTCCTCCAGAGGGTTCAGTTCTCCAGAATGAGGCAAACTGTCAAGCTGACCTTGAGGATAAAAAACGTGCAAAAATTCCAGCCTGGCAGCTGACGCTGGCTCTCTGACCGCCTGACCTCCTCTTCGCGAGAAGTTATGGCAGAATCAAACGCGGACAGGATCCCGTCCTTAAGTTTGTTGATAAATTCACCCCAAGCCGCAGGGTTGTCGTTTCCTGATGACCAAGTGAGCTGAACACACCTGCACTTATATGAATATCATTTGCAAGGTAGAGGATGAAAAGACGCACCTTTCCTTCTTGTCAGAGTTGAAATCCGCCCTAATCTTGTCGATGACAGCGCCTTTCAGCTGAAAGAAGTTGCCAGACTGTACCCTTGCATCATTTCGAACGACCTGAAGGATGAGCCATTCTTGATTTTTTCGAGCGGAAATCAGTGAATGCCATTCTTTTATCTGTCTTTTAAGTAGGCTTCGGTAGGCTTCGAGGTCGTTATCCTACAGTGGAATGAATTGTGAAAAATATGCCTATGCATCACATACCTCGCAGTTTACTATGTAGATGTTGAGCAGCGGTTTCTCCAGTAGTGTAACAGGAATTTGGGACGTATGGTCGTCTCTCAGTTTGTCAAGAGGCAGAATGTTGACATATAATTCCTGGATGGTTCGAATGGACGCTTTCGACGTAGGTTTCCAATGTATATTACGCAGAGGCAGTTGGGATTGCAGAGCGGCGAAGATTTGATTCCAATTTCCTGATGAAAGGAAGGCCTGAGATGAAGAAAAAGAAACGAGAACCCGCTGGGAAGGCATGATGAAGATCAAGACCCTAGAGGGGTGGACTAAATATCAATTACTAGATAAGTATAGAATGTAGATTATTCCAGTTCTGTCCATTCATACAGCCGGCCCGGCTTTTCTGACTTTCTCGTCAACGTCACTCTCATAGAGCTTGAATGCTTTGGAGAACATCCCAGCCAGTTTCTTGACTTCCCTATGAAAGGCATCTTTATCCGCCCAGGCCGTTTCTGGGTTTAATATTTCTCTGGGTACACCCTCAACATGCTTCGGCATGCTCAACCCAAAGAGGCCAAGTGTCTCATACTCGGCCTTTGCAAGCTCACCAGAATGTATGGCATCGACAATACGACGGGTGACAGACAATGGGCACCGGCGGCCAGTGGCGCTGCCAAATTTTCCACCAGTCCATCCGGTGTTGACCAACCAACAATGTACCGAGTGTTTGGCCATGCGCTCAGCAAGCATGCTGGCGTACCGGGACGGCTACAACATTGGTTAGACAGATACGCTGCAAAGAGGTTACTTACGTGAAGGATGATAAAAGGCGCACTGTAGCAGGTTGAAAAGGTGGGAATGGGTTCTAGAACGCCGTCCTCTGTTCCTGGTGTTTTCCTAATCAACTTTGAGGTAAGTCTGTATACGGTCCAAAGTAACAGTAACCCACGAAGTATATCCGGCCAAAAAGTGATAACTCGCTTGCTCAGGTGTCAACTTGCTGACTGGAGGGAGGACACCGAAAGCATCACAAGTCAACATTATGATGTTGCTTGGCTGTCTGTCCACCAAGCAAGGGACTTTGGCATTCGGAATGAACTCGATAGGGTATGCACATCTCGTATTCTCAGTGATGCTGATGTCGTCGTAGTCAGGTTTCCTCGAGAGGGGATTGTAAACCACGTTCTCCAGGATGGAACCGTAACGAATGGCACTGTAAATCTCAGGCTCTTTCTCAGCAGAAAGATTGGTGCACTTGGCATAACAGCCACCTGGATCGCATGTTCGTTACCGTTCAAAAAAGAAACGTTACATACCTTCGATGTTAAAGACACCAGAGTCAGACCAGACGTGCTCATCGTCACCGATCAAGAGACGATTAGGATCGGCAGAGAGGGTAGTCTTTCCAGTGCCCGAGAGACCAAAGAAAAGGGTCACGTCATTAGTTTGGATACCCACATTCGCAGACGAGTGAAGGGAAAGTTGACCGAACTTAACGGGCTGAAGGTAATGCATGACGGAAAATACGCCCTTCTTCATTTCGCCTGCATACTCCGTGCCTAAAAGTTAAGGTTAGCAGCGATGCGTAACAAGTGTATATAGAAAATCACCGAGTATCACCATTTCCATACGTTTGAAATTGATTTCGACTGAGGTAGTAGAGCTCATTCCCTTAGTGAACCGGTTGGCAGGGAATTGTCCTGCATTGTAGATGATAAAGTCGGGTTCTCCGAACTCTGCAAGTTGTTCTTCGGTGGGCCGGATGAGCATGTTGTTCTGAGTATGGTAAATTGAAGGCTCGTCAAAATTGCGAATGAGCCACCTACCATGAAGAGGGCATGGTATGCGCGAGCACAGATTACGCGAACTTTGATACGATACTTGGGATCCCACTATATATACTGTAGTCATGGGAGAGTTCCTGGTATGGAGAAAGACATACGCCAGCGTATCCATCAAAAACGTAAACGTTTTCACGGGTATTCAAATAATCGATAGCGCGCTCTCGGTTGATTTCGAAGGTGTCTATGACTAGTTAGAGATGAAGGGACACAAGAGCCCCTTACGCTCGTCCATCTTGATGTTGATAGATCCCCACCATACATCGTCCTTGCTAGTGTCCTCAAAGACGATTCGTTTGTCTTTGGGACTGCGGCCGGTCTTCTTACCGGAGAAGTTTATAAGTGCTCCAGAAGAGGATATTATAGCTCCTTCATTACGGATAGCATCTTCGTAGAGCTGAGCTACGCTGGCATTTCTCTTGAGATGGATCTTGTCCATATCGAAGCCAGCCTGACTGAAGTAGGTGATGTCCCGGCCGATAACTTTGTATTCATGTAAGATTAGCGGTACGACGAGCAGAGAGACGCACGATTACTAGTCTGTTCTGTATCGTGGGCCTGGGCATAGTGTCTATGTAGAATGAAAGGTGTCTGTGCTGGAGTGTGAGACATGGTCAAAATAGAATGAGCTCGCTGTTGACGATGGAAAAGGAGTAAGGTCCGAGTTTTGTGACAGGCGGTAACGTACGAACGTCGATCTAAATGTCGAATTTATAATTGCCCGCACCAGGCGCATCCGAAATGCTATGACCCGAACTCTGCCGCTATACTTATGCTCTTTACGGAGTCCCGAATTCTGAATTGGGTGGGTTTCAATGCGCGGTCGATTCTAAGAGTCTGAGTTCTAAAGCATGTCGATGGTAGCTCAGAGTGAGCTGGCCGCTGAGCGACGTGGCTGCAGCCTGAGAACGATACCGGAAATCAGATCATGTGATGTACAAAGTTTACACTACCAACTAAGCCTTCTCTTGCTCCAAATAAATGCTACGAAACCCAATAGAATATTCAAACGTGTCATTGTGATCTTCCGATACAGAGCCACGCTTTGAACGACGTACTGAGGGCAAAGCAATGGCCACAGCTACCTGCAGATGCGTGTCAACAGAGACGGGGTTTGACAATATCTGTCTATTCTTCTCGTCACCGCGGCGAGCGGTGTAGTAAAGCTTATAGATGTATCGGAATGGTGTCGTATAAAGCGAGTCAGGATTTGCGAGTGGTAATTTGGACTCGGAGTCCGGAACGGCCTCATCGAAGGACATTGCAGCGAAAGGCTTCAACTTGTCAAGGGCTAACTTGGCCATGACTGAAGTACTTGCCATTATGTTCTGCCAACGCACGTCTGAGCATACTGTACCCTCAGTCCACAGATCATAAAGTCGTGGTTTCTGCAATTCCTGGCCCTTCGTAGTCGTTGCTGCAAAGTTGCGGGTAGTTTGCGTTCGACGCTTCCAGAAGAAGATTGCGATCATGGCCGTCGAGAAGATTCCGATAGCTAGGAAGGCCAAAATCAATGGTGGACTCATTGGACTAATCGGCGAGAATAGATCTATCAGAAATAGTTAGCTGCAAGTTGTAGCAGACGATGGATCAGAGCACTTGGAGCTGCATTTCCTGTGGAACTTGCTGAGTTGCTTGTCGTTGATGTTTGGAAGGCCATCGGAGTGTGAGACCAGCAATCCAACCTGAATTATATTGACTGCGCTCGTGTAAACTTGGTCACCATTTTCGTCCTTTCCATTTTCCATGGTCATCCCGGACCGCTCAATTAGAATCTGCGCAGACCGAGGAGGCACCTTTTGTGATCTTCATGGTATGTCAATGCCTTACTTACTACACCACTGTGCTCACAGCATTCAGCGTCTGTCTTTCTCCTACGCTTCATTCATTCTGTAACTGGTATGCTACAGATCTTACATCGATGAGCAAGGACAACAGAAGGAGCTGATTGTGAAGCTTCGCAAGTCTATTTTCACTTTCGTTTACGTTGATAAAACCAAGCTGCAGTGTCGCAGGACCCCGCCAATTATGATGATGCTCCGACAGAAGGAATTCGTCGAATCTTGGAGGCTATCACCAAACAGAAGATATCTCGAGGTTCAGTTCTCAAGACAGACAAGATCGGTAGACATGATGTTCTAATTTACTTTTTTGCCCTCATACCCGTCAGACTACATCCGTCTGTCGACTACTGTCGCAACAAATGCACTCCTCGAGCGTAAAGGCCACAAACATGCCCTCTTGATCACTAAAGGCTTCAAGGACCTCCTGCTCATTGGCAATCAATCTCGTCCCAAAATCTTTGACTTAAACATTCGTCGTCCACCTCCTCTTTACTCCACTGTCCTTGAAGTCGATGAACGGGTGACTTTGGTAGGATATACATCCGATCCTCAAGCCGAAGAACATGCAGTCCAGTTTTCTGAAGATGGCAATGTAATAAAACCATACAGTGGCAAGGGCAGAGACACTGAGAGTCAGGCCGAAGGTCCAGGTGATATAGTAAGAGGAATATCTGGAGAGGCTGTCAGGATTATGAAGAAGCCAGGTATTTCATGACAGCAACTCCCTTCTCAACCCAATACCCATCCAGATCTCGACAAGGTCAAGAAGGACTTGCAAACACTTTACGACTCTGGTTATCGTTCTCTTGCCATTGTTTTCGTTCACTCGTACACATATCCGGCCCATGAACATGCCGTTGGTGAACTTGCCCGTTCGATTGGATTCGGTCATGTTTCAGAGTCCGCTCAACTTCTTCCTATGATAAAAATGGTCCCGCGTGGCGTGTCCTCGACTGCGGATGCCTATCTTACACCCATCTTACATTCCTATTTAGAGGGCTTCTTCAGCGGGTTTGATTCTAAACTCAAAGATGGGTCGCTGAAGAGCCCGAGAGTAGAGTTCATGGGAAGCGATGGCGGATTGGTGGATTTGGACAACTTCTCCGGATTAAAGAGTATCCTTAGTGGTCCAGCAGGAGGAGTAGTTGGCTATGCGTTGACCAGTTGGGACGAGGCGCAACGCACGCCCATAATTGGGTATGTGTCCATCCTATCACTTCGGTAAACATGCATTCACTCTCAATAAGCCTAGACGTCGGAGGAACATCAACCGATGTCTCAAGATTTGACGGACGTTATGAATTAGTCTACGAGACAACTACTGCAGGAGTAACAATCCAATCGCCTCAGCTTGATATCAATACTGTTGCTGCTGGGGGAGGCTCGTGTCTAACCTATCGTAATGGTCTCTTTCTTGCTGGTCCGGAAAGCGCAGGAGCTGAGCCCGGGCCTGTTTGTTACCGGTATGTCGCATCCATGTCCGACAGTCAGCCTAACAGCACGCGTAGCAAAGGTGGTCCATTAGCAGTCACTGATGCCAATCTCCTTCTGGGGCGCCTCATCCCCGACTATTTCCCAAAAATATTCGGCAAGTCGGAGAATGAACCTCTCGACGTTGAAGGTTCCCGATCCGCTTTCCAAAAATTGGTCGATGAGATCAATTCCACGAATGAAAAGCAGCATTCTTTCGATGATATTGTTTTTGGGTGAGAAGAAACACTTTACTAGATGGATCTATATTCTTAATCATGACTAGGTTTATCAAGGTCGCGAACGAAACAATGTGTCGTCCAATACGGGCTCTTACAGAGGCCAGAGGCCATGCAATGTCGAACCATGTGTCAGATTCTTCCTCTTGTAAATGATCGCTTTTGACAGTTTCTTAGATTAGCAAGCTTTGGCGGGGCAGGCGGTCAGCATGCCTGCGAAATAGCTAAACTCTTAGGCATCAAGACCATTCTCATACATCGGCACAGTTCGATTCTATCTGCATACGGCCTAGCGTTGGCAGATCGTGCATACGAGCTCCAAGAGCCCTCTTCTACATTCTATACTACTCAAAATCGACAGTACTTGGTTGACCGACTTGACAAAATGACGGCAGATGTTCGTGAGGAATTGCGAAAGCAAGGGTTTGAAGGAGATCGGGTTCACATTGAGCGAATGCTGAACATGCGTTTCGAGGGCACCGATACAGCCCTAATGGTTCTCCCTGAAGAGGGTGATGGGGACAATAAGGAGGACTTTGAAGCTGCCTTCAGAAGGATATATAAGCGTGAATTCGGTTTTTTGCTTGATACGAAGGTCGTCATCGTAGACGACATCAAGGTTCGCGGAATTGGGAAGACGTTTGACTCACTCGGAGAGTCGGTTTATTCCGAAGTGGCTAGGCTGGAGAAACAGGCTGTTGACCCCAAGGCTCGGAGAAACTCGACGTATAGCGTCTACTTTGATGGCCTTGGACGTGTTGACGATACGCCGGTTTATATCTTGGATCACTTGCGGGTCGGCGATCAGGTAGAGGGACCTGCCATGATCATTGACGACACACAAACAATAGTGCTAGTTCCCGGGGCAACAGGCCTACTTACTAGTAAACATCTGTATGTAACATTGAATTGAATAGAAGCCCGAATGCAACTTCAAGGGAGCTCAACCGGAATCACTGGGCTTTACGCAACAGGAGGTTATCTCGACCGGTGGGCCTTGGGACCTAAGCAAGTTCAGCACTGGCTAGCGTGCCCACCCTCCCCCCGAGAAGTCTTCCTTGACTCATCCTCGATCAGATAGACTATGTATCAGACTTATCTGGGTCACGTAAGGTGAGAAGGGCATAACTATTGACTTTCTGTCAGGAGAACAAGCTGCATTAGTCGTCTACTGCTCAAGTTAGCCACCGGCCCTCAATGTATTTCATATAGTTACCGCCCCGTGACCAGCCGTGACCATAGATATTAGCAAGTGAACAGAAAGCCGCTCCCATCGTTCTCCGTTCTACATGGATTCGAACTTAGGGGCGAATTACTATTCGGAACAAGGATCGTGGGGTTTACAAAGGCTTAAAAGGCGCCAAGGTTGAACGATGATCCAACAGTCATGTATCCTTTGACCACTTTCTTTGACTTGGATCTCAACACCATTGGTCTGCTTGCCCTCTCTGCAGTATTTCTAATCCACATCGTTCCCTATCTCCTCGACCCTCATGGAATTCGGACATACCCAGGCCCCTTTCTAGCCAAATTCTCTGATTTATGGCTGGGTGTCGTCAGTCGAAGAGGTCACCGCTCAGAAATTGTTCACAAGATGCACCAGAAGTACGGTCAGCGTGTTTCAAATCCACAGCGTTCGTAATTCACAATGTTTGGCTAGGTCCAATTGTACGCCTGGCGCCTAATCACCTCTCTGTTGCAGAGCCAGATGCTCTTGCAACAGTATACGCTCACGGAAACGGAACCACCAAGTCAAACTTTTATGATGCTTTCGTTTCTATCCAGCGGGGTTTGTTCAACACTCGCGACCGCACGGAACATACCCGTAAGCGTAAGATCGTATCCCATATCTTTTCCCAGAAGGCAAATTCTTTCTCTTATATACATACCTCTCTGACATCACAACTTTCAGTCAGTAGTGGAGTTTGAGCCCCAAATTCGTCTCTACGTCAAGCAGCTTATTGACCAATGGGGAAGACTCTTCGACCGTGCTTTGAAAGGCGAGTCTGGTCCTCAAGGTGAAGGCTGGGTCGGTCGCGACGGCCGTCTTTGGTTGGATTGTCTCCCATGTAGGTCTTCTATCGACGATGATATCAGCTCAAGGTCAATCATTTAGGGGCAAATTATCTCGCGTTTGATATAATTGGCGACTTGGCTTTTGGTGCTCCTTTTGGTATGATCATGGCAGCCAAAGACTTTGCAACAATTCCAAAAAGCCAGAAGGAGGCTATCAGCTCCTATGGGTCGGATGTTACTTATGAAACTCGAGAAATTCCTGCGGTGAAGATTCTCAACAGTCGGGGAGAATATTCCATGTCTATGGGTGTGCTTCCTCCTTGGTGGCGTCCAATTGCACGTCGATTGCCATGGTACAGGCAAGGGGTCCAGGATGTCAAAGCGCTTGCTGGCATTGCAATCATGGCCGTTGCAAAGCGTCTGGCAACACCTACCGATAGGAACGACCTACTAAGTAAATTACAAGCTGGGAAAGATGAAGCGGTGAGCTTATCAACTGTCTGCGCGATATACTCTGAAATGTTCCTCCAGGGTAATCTCATGGGGAGAGAGGAGCTCACTGCCGAGGCGTTGACACTGCTCATAGCCGGTTCTGATACAACTTCAAAGTATGTCAATCACCTATTCCGTCGCGCTGTGCTCATATATACTAGTTCGACATGTGCTATCATCTACCACCTGGCACGCACTCCCGAAGCCCAAGCCAAGCTCCACAAAGAGCTGGATGAAAATTTAAACGAGAACATAGTGACCATTGAGCAAGTCAAAAACTTACCTTATCTTGACGCATGCATCAACGAAGGCCTGCGTATCCATTCAACGTCGGCTCTTGGCTTGCCCCGAGTTGTTCCACCTGGTGGACTGAGTGTTTTGGGTCACAAGTTTCCTGAAGGCACTATCTTGAGCGTACCGAGCTATACCATTCACAGAGATACCGCAATTTGGGGCGATGACGTTGAGAATTTCAGGCCGGATCGCTGGTTTGAACGAGATCAAGCTGACATACAGAAGACATTCAATCCGTTCTCCTTTGGACCTAGGGCATGTGTGGGACGCAATCTTGCGTTTTTGGAACTTCAAATCATTGTCGGCTCCATTCTACGCCAGTATAGTTTTGTATTGGAAGACCCTGATCAGCCGGTATGTCTTGTTTCCAGTTAATGAAGTGATTCAATTAACTCGGACCACAGTTGGAGACAAGAGAAGGGTTTTTGAGGAAGCCATTGAGGTGTAGGGTTGGCATTAAACGGCGCGATGTCCTGTAGATCAAAGAGCACAAATGTAAAATACTGCTTATTGTGAGTTAACTAGTCTCCGGAGAATAGTATGTCATGGACTCCGTTGTACACTTCTAGCAGGACGGGAAAATGGGGTAGAATATGCTGGCGTTCGTAAGTTGTGCACAGAAAACAATGAATACAAAGCTAACCTGAAATGCCACCGCTACGGAGAGCTGACCAAGTCCATCTTGCTTCATTACAACAAGATAATAACGGACATTCCAGCCCGTAAGACCTTCATTGATGACACAATTCTTTACGGCGACAAGAGGAATAAATCGTCGAGACGTAAAGCAAGTTATGGACGAGATTCCCCTGTGAGTCTCCAGCTGGATTCCATGAGGAGAAAGAATGATCAAAGATTCTTAGAATTGTAAGAGCGAAGCTGGTCGCTGGTGAGAAGACGAACCGTAGAGGACTTGCGTGCATTTGAGGTACAGATGACCGAGGAGCAAAGCAGTAAGACAGGTAACACCTGCAAGGCTGAAGTTCAGCTGAGCTGTGTCAGTGCTGTACGAGACAGGTCTGCATCCGCTACCTTGAACCACAGCAGTGCCAATAGAATGGAAACAAGCGTGTCTGTCCAGCACCAGAGTTTATGGCCCGCCATTATTCTGCCGCTACCATCTCGCGCCAAACGCCAGTTTTGAATTCTATATTCCCGATATCCTGCAGACTCGAGGATTGTCAGTTCAGGATGAGTATCGGGCAAAGGTTTGGTTCGCTTCATGCATGATAGCAGCAAAGATAATAATAGTACCAAATTTTCGTTTCGCTTCGTCCAATGCCGGACGATGCTACGCCTTCAGCGTCCTTCAGATCTTTGCAGCTCATTGATCCTCTGCTGGAGGCTCTGCAGCAGATGAACTTTAAGGAGCCCACAGAAATACAAGCCAAGGTCTTACCTGATGCTCTGGCAGGACGCGATATTATTGGTGTCGCTGAAACTGGTTCCGGAAAAACAGCTGCATTCGCCCTTCCAATTCTTCAGAAACTATGGGAGAATCCGAATTCTGGCATATTTGCTTGTGTCCTTGCGCCCACTCGTGAGCTTGCTTTTCAAATCTGTCAACAGTTCGAGTCTCTAGGCTCAGCCATGGGTGTACGATGCGCTGCTATCATCGGAGGAGTAGACAAGGTTGCACAAGCTGTTGCCCTTGCGAAGAAACCCCACATAGTCGTTGCTACTCCTGGACGTCTCAAAGACCATCTGAAGGAGACTAAAGGTTTCAATCTGCGTGGTCTGAAATACTTGGTGAGCCTAGTCTTGCCAGTCGATTTCTTTACAACCATTCCAGGTGTTGGACGAAGCGGATAGACTGCTAGATATGGATTTTGGAGATGATATCGATGACATTTTGAAGGCGATACCGAAGGAACGCACAACCTATCTCTTTTCCGCAACCATGTCTACAAAAGTAGCAAAATTACAGCGAGCGAGTCTTTCAAACCCCGTCAGAGTCGAAGTGTCGTCAAAGTGAGAGCACCTTCTCCATTCAAAACATCTGACCCAATACCTTGATCTAGGTACCAAACAGTATCGACCCTGCTTCAATACTACTTGCTAATGCCCCTGAAAGATAAAGAACCGTATCTGATACACCTAGCCAACAGCCTGGCGCAAAATTCTATTATAATTTTCACTAATACTGTCCATAATGCTTCTCGGTGCGTGTGTTCTCTCTCGACATGTTCCTCCGCTAATGTCTCGCAAGACTCTCCATTATGCTTCGAACACTAGGTTTCCCTGCTGTCCCTCTGCACGGGGAACTGACACAAAGTCAGCGTCTAGGTGCCTTGGGCAAATTTAAAAGTGGAGGACGCAAAGTGTTGGTCGCCACAGACGTTGCAAGCCGGTATGGACTTGGATGCTGTCCTCGTATCACACTTACGTTTTCTCCAGTGGACTAGACATACCATCTGTGGATGTTGTCATTAATTATGATATTCCAGCTCACTCTAAAGACTATATTCACCGAGTGGGGCGTACAGCGCGCGCGGGTCGGGCAGGCAAATCTATTACAATGATCACACAATACGATGTCGAGCCTTTCCAGCGTATTGAAAAGGTTATTAATAAGAAAATGGATGAGTGGCCGACAGACAAGGAAGAAGTCGACCTGTTACGGGAGAGAGTAGAAGAAGCAGGAAGATTGGCAGCATCAGAGCTCAAAGAACAGAAGTTGAAGGGGGGAAAGGGGAAAAGGAAACGAGACGGGTATGGAGGTCGAGATGAGAGGGACCGAGACGATGATGTCGTCGAAGCTGGCATGCCAGCAAAAAAGAAACGGCCCAAAGGCAATAGATGACATTGTTTACTTAAACATGAGATCGGAACGAAGAACATACTTGGTTCCTTTCAGAACTTTGGATCCTTCGTGCAGCATACAGTCCTGGCCGTGTCTGTCTGAAGTAAGGGGCAGGAAAGTAGATAGTTGTGCTACGGACCGATGAAGGAGAGCTGTTCCACGTGTTAATGGTGCAGTTATCGTATCCCTCGGATGGCATGCTTTGTTTTTGTAAAACAGAGTCTGGGTTCATAAGTGAAGCTGGTGCCAAACAGACTGACGCGCACCTCGCCGCCTTCGACGCCATCTTCTACTCCTGTGAGGTATATCAACAGAGTCCATTCTGATTTTGCACCAGTGATCGCGTCCTTGACCGAGTCGTCATAATGTGGTCTGAAAAAATAAGACTGGCAGCACTCCAAAGTCAGTGAACGACTCAACCCAAAATGCTGCGAGGGCGTATACTTGTAAATGCGTATGTTAGAGTTGAAGGAATGGGGTTTTCGAGGTTCTGCTCGTTTTCTAGGCGGACGAAACTTGGGTAAATGGGGAAACATCAAAGAATGCAGTTGATCTGCAAACTCTTGAGAAGCCACACTGAAGCGATCTGCTGGCAGTTAGGCCTGCTTCTGTTTCGATCCGCCTTACAGTTGACTCTGTCTGCTTCACCGCGTTTTTTCGGTGGAGTCATCTCAAGCGGCAGGCTCTCTACGAACTCAATCCATTGCCTGCACTCGGCAGGCGACAAGAAATTCTAAGTCCACTGAGTCAATTCAGAGATAGGCACATCCAACGAACATCAATTAAAACGATCTGGTCCTCAAGCAGCGTGCGAGCTTGCAGATTCTGTTTGGGTGAAATAGTTGGGAAGGAGATCATTGACAAATAAGGCAACATGCCGCGAACCATCATCTGGCTTATATCTGCCCTTTTACTTTCGACGCTCCTTTCAGTCTATTATTTCATTGATATAAACCTGCTGTTACCGCACAGCTCAATCGTGAATCTCGAAGATTCGTCGCACGCCGCGCCAGAGAACAGCACATCACCTGAGCCAGCAAAGGTTCTGCTCGTTTCCGCGTACTTCCCATTGTCGAAATCCAAGGAAGTCTTCGCAGAGCATATGAAATCGTTGTCGTTCTTTCTCGCTCCTATCAAGACAGACATTTACTTCTTTACTCCTCCGGAAATGGAGCAGCAAGTGAGAACTTTACGCGGCGGTCTTCCCATCGTAGTTAACACATCCTTTGCTTCGCTGTTTGACACAGCTCCAATGTCACCATATAAGGACAGTTATACGGAGATGTACAAGAAGGACCGCGAAAAGACCACTCACAGCCCCAGAACGTACGCCATCCGGAATAACAAGCCTTTCTTTCTCGAGCAGGGTCTTCTCAACGCATTGTCAGAGAAGCATTATGATTATGCTTTCTGGATAGATCCTCTCAGCTTTAACCGACCGCATGCCTATCATTTTTGGCCTGATCCCGCTCGCCTTGATGCTATTTGGCAACAGGGAAGCGACTCGTCCGGGTCGAAGAAGGAGGACATTGTCTTCGTTCCCATGTCAAATCCTCCACATCCTACAATGAGGTTTTGGAGTGAAGCAATGGGGCCAATAGCCAACGACTTCAGCCACAGTTCATTGTTTGGCGGGAAATCATCTGCTGTTTCCTGGTACAAGTCCGTGTTTTACGCGTACCACAACGCGTACATATCTCCAGCTCGTGGTCCACATTTCGTGGGTAAAGACGAGTCTGTGATAAACGCTATTATGCTCCTTTTTCCAGAGCGTTTCATTACAGTTTGGGCTAAGAATCCTAACCCCCAGCTTGTCGACGAAACATATCCTACTACTGACCATCTTCCTTCTGAGCTGCCACTCGGAACATGTGGGAATCCTTCGACATTCTATCAATTCTTCCTTGCTTCCTCGCCAGCCCGAGATATTATGATTGAAATTTTCAAAACAGACACCAGCATCTGGCACAATTGGCCTTGGAAATGGAAACCTATGGAATGGTTCCATCATAGAAACAATTGTCAGCTTCCAAAGACGCTGGAGATGATGTCTGTTTTGAAGAACACTTTTGGGAAAGGCTGGCAATCGCCTGACAGCAGTACATAGGGACCTGGGTGTCTAATTTTTGTATTATAGACAAGCAAAGAGCTACTTTGCCGACATGGGTTTTCCTTCACTACTTCCAAACCATAAGCCCAGAAGCAATAGCGAATTCGCTGAAAATAAAGCGCTCGAGGAAACAGAAGTAGAAGGGTAAACGTTCCATGAATACTCGATGACTGAGAGTAGAACAATCCTGGTGACGTCCAGAATGGATGAGTAAACTAAGAATCAACTCACTTGAGTGGCAACGGATATCTCGTTCTCCAGGCCAAGAATGGGAGTTGCTGAGCATACCAAGAATAAAACTGGTAATGCAATGACCTTGCAAAAAGAATTCCGATTAGATTAGAAGTAAATAGCACTGTTGCGACGTCTATCAGAATCAATTAATATGACCCGTTGCATTTAATTGCGGGTCTCACAGTCGGGTGTCACAGGTACTCTTGCAGCAGAGTGGAAAGGACGACGTAGACCACGATCCAAAACATTGAAGAGTCCACCTTGACGAGAAAGCCATCGAAGTGAGCCGAAGAGAACGAGGACAGTGACATGCCCTAGCAAGAGCCCTCTGGCCCAACTGGAGCTAAGAAAAATGTCTTCGGGAATCATCCGCCAATTGACGGTCCACTTGTACAGGAATGCACGAGAGAACTCGAAAGCAGAGTGAAGATAGGACGATCTATCATGCTTTAAGAACGGATATGCGAGCAATATCTGTATCGAGAGGATGTTGAGGAGTCTCTGAACCATCGATATCAAGCCTCCACGCAGGAAAAAAACGACAAGAAGGCCAGGAAGATATAACAGAACGGACATTTTGATGGACAATGCAAAGCTTGGAAATAATCAAAAGCACGGCGTACGTCACTGCTGTTCTCACCTGAATAATATTGTGCCAAAGTCATCCATTCCGAATTGAAGCGCCAGTATCGCAGCCTGCGCAGCAACTACTGACCAGCAGTCATTGAAGAGCCGCAGCACATATATCGAGTGCAGTCTTTTGCTCAAAGGCAAAGTGAGCAGAATCCAATTCGGCAGATTGCCTGCCTGGCGATAGATGCAAATGGTAAGAACGAGAGATAGAGCATAGAGCACGGCAAAGATATGTTGCGCAATCGAAATGTTCTGGCCAGAGTTCGTTATTGTATACAAGAAACGATAGATATGGACGTGTCCAGCGGGATATCTGAAAGACTTCTGAGATAAGGGAGATGTTGCCGTTCTATTGCCTACACCAGCGGTCCCGTTGGACCAGTTATCTTGGAATAGTCTCTTTCACCCTTGAGAAAGAGCTGGACGTGTACCATGTATGTTTTCCAATCAATTTCTGTGTCTGCGTAAGTAAATACTGAGGAGCGTGGGCGAGACAGAGCTTACATGATATGAACCGGATGACAAGCTCAGTAAAAACTGCGTCGCCCAGGACGACAAGCGCGGCAAGCAACGGCCAATACCGCGAGTCTGTGAGCAGCAAACGCGTAGATCGAAGAAGCATCCTGCACAAATAAACAACATCAAAGCAAATAAATAAATGAAGTTCTATCCAGTGAGTACGCTTCTTTTTGTCGCATGCCAATGTGCAGCACTCGATAATGGGATTGGCCGTCTACCATGTGTGTTTCTCCAAGTCGTCAACTCTCCTTACCCTTACTTACAACTCGCAGTCATGGCGTTCAACAGTAGGTTCCTCCGACATTACACCAATCGCCGACATCCCCTATATAGCCTGGAATGCCTGGTATTGTGATATCAATGAGAACGCCGTTCTAGAAACTGCAAGTCTGATCAAGTCTCTTGGACTTGCTGTGAGCGTCCAAACTTCACGTATCAACTACAGTAGAGCTGTCTCATTTATTGAAAGGACGTTGGCTATAATTTCATCAACGTTGATGACTGCTATAGCGAGAAACAGAGGAATGCCACAGGAGACATAGTGGCCAGTGAGTGGCCAGTCGATTGTGGTTTCCTTCTGACAATTGACAGACAAGCAGCGCTTCCCCTCAGGAATGCGCTCTTTGACTGACAAGATACACGCCATGGGATTGTTTGTCACTATCTTCCAACTGAATCAAACTGACTGCTAGGCAGAAAAGCTGGAATTGTATCGTCTTTTCTATGGCCCTATGCTCTAAACTGGTTATAGTACAGTGACTCCGGATGGTTTACCTGTCAGTTATATCCTGGATCCTTCCAGAATGAGGAAAGGTAAGTAGCTTATCTTCTTATACACGCGACTGCCAGGTGACTCTCATTAGGGATGCCAGATTGTTCCATATTGAATGGGGATTTGATCTTCTTAAATATGATAATTGTGCAGGTAAAGATCCAAAGATCTGATCTTCAACTTGTTCAGTGTGTTTCGCAGTCCCGTTTGACGAAGTGATACGAGAAAATGTCTATGGAAGTACGTCACTCTAGTGTCTCATCTGCAAAATATTCATATCTTGCAGAGTATCAACGAATGTCACAAGCTCTTCAGACCGTTGCTAAAGAGGCCGAGAAGACACCAATGCTGTTTAGTCTCTGCGAATGGGGGCGACAAGAGCCATGGTTTGTAAAATGTTGTCCTTCCTTTCCTCTGATTCTACTTGCCTTACCAGGTTGTGGGCTAAACGAGTCGGTCATACTTGGAGGGTGAGATGTCGTTTTTAATCTATGGTTAATTCTGACTTTTTCAAGACTACGGACGACATTGGTTGCACTTCTCGATCTTTCCGGTCGCAGGCTGACATTTTGGTAGGTGCTTCGTGGGACTCTATTGCGGACATCATCAATAGAAATTCTTTCTATTCGTGGGCATCCGACTTTTATGGTCACAATGATATGGACATGGTACGCGTTCGAAACCTGACACGTCCGCTTCTGATCATCTCCAGCTCGAAGTGTAAGTCTTGGTAAACAACAGCGTGCATACCCTTATTGGACGGATAGAGGAAATGGATGGCTCAACTATGAAGAGTCAAAGACTCATTTTACAGCGTGGGCACTGATGAAATCGCCACTCGTAATTGTCCGTCCTCCATTTCCCGTTGTATATGTCCACTTACCATTCATAGGGTACCGATGTAGGCCCTTGATATACACTCACTAACCCAAACTGACTTGCGTAGCTAACCAAAGCATCTGAGCAGACTATATCTATCTTTAAGAACACTGAACTAATCGCAATCAACCAAGATAATGTTATCGGCACTGCAATAACGCCTTTTAGATGGGGACTCAACGTAACCTGACTTTCTGTTTATATTCTGCTCTGACTCTATCATCTAGCCAGACTGGACATACAGTAGAACGCATCCAGCACAGTATTGGAGTGGAGAGAGTGAGAATGGGACTGTGATAATGCTTGTACGATCGATCTTTGCCGTGCTTTTCCTCCCGAGTTTACCACTTCCAGATCAACACCCTTAACACCCCTGCGGATATGTTTTTCAATCTGACGGAGTCACCATGGTTGCGCGCCGGTCGCCAGTATACTGTGAGGGTACGTTGTTTCACATTTACCAGTTCTGCTTCTGAAGATGGGTCCAGGATCTTTGGACGCATACGGACAACTTTACGGCGGTCAGAAATGTAACGATCCATTCTGTTCCCCCTCATGGAGTCGTAGCTCTTCTTCTGAAGGATGCTGGAGATGAACCCGCTGGACTCGAGCCACCTTGTATGATTTTCTCTCCTCGTAAACAATTACTTAGTATTTTTCGTAGGTATGACTTGGGAATGGTGAGACCTGACTTTCATCTAAGCTACTGGATTGACCTTTGTAGGTGCATGGATAAGAACGGAACTAGAATCGATGCGCAACAGGTGAGTTGTGCTGTTTCGAAATCCGGACGCTGATCGCTTCTCGTCTAAGTCAATAGATCCAAAGCATGCTTTCTTTACAATTTCTCGGCAGACATTTGGATTAATTGGCCTTATGTGCATACTTGTACTGTAGAACTTGTACTACATAAAAATCCAGTCACGAGTGCGCGCTTCTTTCTTGGTCAAATACTCTCAGTTCCAATGAGGTAACCTCATTTTCTAGGCGAATGTTTCGTTCTAATTCCCAGTTATTTCTTACCACATCTTCCTTCAGGGTGGCACGTCGATGAGGCCATAAAGTCCGAGGAAGACCGTGTTGTTGTTATCCGATTCGGTCATGACTGGGACAGCCAATGCATGACAATGGACGAAACACTTTACTCTGTCGCAGAACGAGTTCAGAATTATGCAGTTATCTATCTCTGCGACATCACGGAGGTTCCTGATTTCAACAAGGTCTGAAATTCGGTGCATGTGAACGTTCCAGTCATCTAATTTTGCTAGATGTATGAGCTGTATGATCCTTGCACGGTCATGTTTTTCTACCGGTGGGCTCCCCTTTCTCATACGGCTCAACGAGTTTACCTTTACCATAGTAATAAGCACATAATGATTGACTTGGGGACTGGTAATAACAATAAGATGTATGTGTCCCAGTGATTTTTCAGGCAAACTAAAGGATGCCCTTAGAAACTGGGCCATGGACAACAAGCAGGAGGTCAGCGAGTCCTTTACAATCTGTTCTGCCACTGAAAGCTGCGACAGCTTATCGATATAATCGAAACTGTTTATCGTGGTGCTTCCAAGGGTAGAGGTCTTGTAGTGTCACCTAAAGGTCCGTTTTGATGTCCTTTCGCTTGCTTGTCTGACACACCCTCAGACTATTCGACGCGTTACAGATATTAATCTCAAACAAACGTATCGTGTATAACATTGGAACAAACGTGAAGGATGGCGATGATGATATATGGTTTCCGTATTCTACTCTTCTTCTAGCAGTATGTCTGTGAATAAATCATTCCCTTGGTTCAAAGGAGCCTGATAAACCGCAAATGCAGGCTTCTGGTGCAGACGATTCATGTCTGCTTCTGAAGTGTCGTGGCCGGTAGATGTCCAACCCACACCGCGGTCAATAAACACCTCTGGACTGCGATCCAAGAGCATATCCAGATCCTGATCGCTAAGCACGTTACCTTGATCCTCTGTAGTGTCCGAAAGAAGATCTATTCTTTCTCCCTCAAGCAGCAAGAGAGATTTGGCCAGTTCTGTGGCGGACTCTGTGCCCTTTTGCACTATTGCAGCAGGCGTATTGAATTTTCCTGCATCCGAGTAAGCAATGATTTAAGCAGAAGAAAATACAACAGAGTACCTTTTGCAATGACGACAGCTTCGAGTTTTCGCTTCTCTGCCGCTCGTTCCATGATTTTGGTCTCTATAGTATTACGGTTCACGAGTCGAAAGACAAGAACGGGGTTTGTTTGTCCTATGCGATGAGCACGGTCTTGAGCTTGGGCGTCCATTTGTGGATTCTAAAGAGCGTAAGTTGTCGAATTAGCAGAGGTTGTGGTATTCACCCAATCCTGGTCGTAAAAAATTACCGTATCCGCAGCCACAAGATTGATTCCTAAGCCACCAGCTCTCGTACTCAGCAAAAAAAGCCGAGGGGCGTCTTCAGCATCACCACCTTCCTGAAACCTGTTCATTTCTTCGACGCGTTCTTGTGCGGGAGTCTGGCCGTCAATGCGGCAGATGTTCCAATTTTTCATTTCTCGAGCCCAGTCTTCGATAATGTCAAGCATAGTCCTAAATTGGCTGAAGAGCAGGACTTTGTGCTTTCGTCTGAAAAGTTCCGGAAGGAGTCGATCCAAGATCATCATTTTCCCACTCGCACCAACAATTCGGTTGTCCAAAACTGGTTGATGTGTCTGGGAATCTAATGGCCAGTCGAATAAGAAGGGGTGAGAGCAGACTTTCCGCAATTGCATCACTGTATTCTGCAACTTCAGGCCATTCACTGCCTTGACTGAAAAGGTCGTGAAGCGATGTAAGGACGGCGAGATGATAAACGTACGAGTAGCCTTCATACGGTATTCTTGACTCTGGCTTACAAGATCTGCCTCATTTCCTTGTTCTTTGATACCCCGTTCATCTACTTCACCTTGAGCTAGCATCTCAAAGTACTGATCGTCATCCCCATCCACGGCGTAGCTCTTCCGTCGGCCATCGTGCCGTCTCTTACGAAGTTCGTCTTTCTTCTCCGAATATGCATAGTTGGATTTCAGACCTATCAGATATGACCGCAGAGTGCCTTTAAGAGCATGAGAGTAAGCGTCACTCTGCAGGTCACGGCTAAGTGGTGCGTAAATCACATATTCTTTCTTGGGAGGCTGGTGGAGATGAGCTCTTCACTAGGTCCTTTACAACTGCTCACCAATTGCATTTCGACATCGACCTTCAGCCGACGTAGGAGAAAAGGACGAAGTATGCCATGTAGCTTATCCAATACTTCTCGCGAACGTTCCGTACCCAGATGTTCATGTATTGTCGACAAGTCGAATCTAGAGCAGAAGCATAAACCTGGAACAACTTTCTGAATGGTGACTCACTCTTCTTGAAACGATTGCACTTCACTGAACATGTCTGGGAGGATAAAACTCATCAGGGCCCAAAGTTCGGATATGTTGTTCTGTAGAAGCATGAAACTGTGTCAGAAGACGATACAGTAGTCTTACATGCAATGGCGTTCCAGTCAAAATCATGCGACCAGCTGAAGAGTACTGTTTGATTTCACGCATTAACTTGCAGTCTAGGTTTTTGAGTCGATGACCCTCATCGACTGTTATATAACCCCATGGATAATGAGATAGATGAGCTCTGTCTTTCATGACAATTTCATACGTTGTGATCACCACCGGGAAGCCTTTGTAGACTTCGTCGTCTTCCTCTTTCTTACCGTCTGTCTGTTCATCCTCTTTTTTGTTATTATGGCGGGACTTGTTGGCAGGACGTTTGCCTCGTTGGCTAGGGCCACGTTTGTGAGCGCGAGCCTTTGGAGCGGGTTTTGTAGGTCCCAAAGACATCACTGTCTTTCGTAGTTCAGCGCGCTCATCGGGCGTACCATGATACATGCACACAAAAATCTGGTGTAAGCGTCAGTGAAAAGCAGGCTGACCTGTCATGATTGCCTACGTTGGGAGCGAACTTTTGATACTCAGCAACCCAGTTGTGCAAGACACTTAAGGGACAAACAATCATGAAGGGACGGAAGAAACGCTCTTCGCGAAGGTAAGCGCTGAAAGCGATGGTCTGGAGAGTCTGAGAGACAAAGTTAGAGAGAGACAGAGCGAGGCTGTGATGCGCACCTTTCCAAGGCCCATTTCATCGGCTTATGATAGCTCAGTCTTGC
>QLOY01016586.1:0-52034 GCA_003313965.1 Megacollybia marginata
CGAGGCTTTTAGGCTGTCTTTTCGTTCAAAGTCTCACAATTGCTGCCTTTCTTCAGCAAAAGAATGAGACTGTGATGAACTCAAGTTGGCTGCAATTTACTACAGATGCATGTATAATCTAGCCATCACGCAAGCTTACAGGTAGACAGGCATACTGCTCAATTCTCGCCCTTCTAGTGGTAGTATATAACCACCGGGAGGAATATCTTTCTGCTCACCTCACTTGTGTTCTACTTACATCGCTTGGCGTATACACCTATCGCGACCTGTGGCCTCTCGTAACAACTACTGAAACCAAGCAAGATTCATCTGACGGGGGCTATCTCTGGGCCAAAATCTTATGCCTGGCTACTATTGGCATGATTTTACCCCTCACAGAACCTCGCAATTATGTTCCTGTTGATCCTGAGGTACCAACAATCTATGGGTCCCTGTGCCTTCAGCTGACGTTTCTTCCAGAATCCCATGGAAGAGCCTTCTGCTGAACAAACTGCCTCCTGGTTCTCAAGCCTAACTTTCAGTTATCTAGACGGCCTTGTTTTCCTTGCTCGCAGGAAGTCAAACCTCACAGTTGATGACTTACCACCCCTTGTAGACTCGGATCGTGCAGAACTGTTGACTAGAGCTGCGATGTCTGAGCTTGACCCATTGCTGAACAAAAAATATCCACATGTTTTCTGGAGTCTCCTCAGAATATTTAGTAATTTATCTTCGCCTGTTTCGCTAACCCCTCTGACATCCTAGAACTCCGTGTTCTGTGTCTGATACTGTTGCAAATAGCCTTGGTGAGGTTGCCACCTGTCGTCCTTGTTTGTATTAATGCAAACATAGCTTGCTGTTGGATTCATCAGTCAGATTGCTCTAAATCGCCTACTAAAGTAAGCTAATACATTCTTGCCTAAATTCACGTAACTATCTGGATTGTAAGCTTCTTGGAAAAAGACAGGGCCGGCACGAAAATCCGTCCGTCTTTCTGGATTGCTTGTCTATTTCTAGGGCCTTTTCTCGGAGCAATAGTCTCCGAATCCTATACCGCCATCGCAGTACGTCTACCGTCTGGGACCCGCATAAGAATGTCCACATTCATAGCAGACTCGTAATAGAATCCATATTGAGGTTATCCTGACACAAACTCTGCTACAACATTCCCTTCGAGTAAGATTGGATTCTAATGGCGCGCACGGTTCTAATCTCGTTGGAAAAATCAACAATTTGGCGACATCAGATATATATAACATCTCCCTCGTGTCGGAATATTGGATTGTTGGTTTGTGGCCTTCTCACTATCTTTTTTCCCCCAGTAACATCCATCTGATAGCCATGTTCTTCCCACTGCGTTTGGTGTTATCTACAATTTTTCTGTATCTAATTTTGGACTGGAGGTATGCTATATAATTTTTGCTCTAGCTCATGCTGATGGTGACGAGTGCATTCGTTGGACTGGCTGTGATGCTCGTCAGTTGTGAATTGGTTATTTTGATTGTGATGGAACACATTCTCAGATCTCCTTCCCTCTTCCTGGATACATGACCAGTATTTTGAGGACAGTTCAAGTTCAAAAGATGAAGAAGGTAAATAATCTCTGTAATGACTATCGCTAATCATTTAGACGGACATCAGAGTTCAACATATTGTTGAAGGTCAGTCTTCTCGGAAAAGGTTTGGGACTGCATAGTTACCTTTATCTAGCTATGAATATTTTAAGAAAGATCAAGTTGCTTGGCTGGGTAGCCAAAATAAAAGAGCAGATGAATACCCGACGGGAAGACGAACTTGTTCTTATCAGAGAGAGCAAATTTTTCAATCTACTTTCCTCACAAATTAAGTAAGCTTTATGCTACTTTACAGTTGGCGCTTATGTCCGTTCTCCTTAGTCTGCTTGTCTCTCTTTTGATGATGATTGCCACTTTTGCTACCTATGTAGGCTATGGCCACACTTTCAACCCTAAAACTTACCTATTAGACTCTCGTTCTTAGGAAAGAACTAACGGGTATAAATTCTACTTTATAACAAACATTCTAACCAGCCATCTGTAGCTTCGACCATCTTTTCTTCCATTGCTGTTTTTGAAGTTCTGCGCACACAATTTCAGCAGGTTTTATTTTCTATGTCTGATGTTGTCAACGGTACGAACCATTGATTTGGCAAAAATCAGACACTGGGACATCTGTACAGGCAAGGTCTCCATGGACCGATATACTGATTTCATGAGAGAGGTATGGATGTTCACTAGGAAGCGTGGCATATTTTATCTCTTAGGCGGACCTTTTGGATGCATATTCTGACGGTGTTCATGCTTCCCAGTCGAACAAGGCAATTGTTGGCTTCGGAGACGCGTCTTTTTCTTGGAATCCTTGCGGGGATCGCTCTTTCACGTTGCAGGTCCACGGTGATCTTGTTTTCAATCCAGGGATGAACCTGATCATTGGTCCTACTGGTGCAGGTAGGTCACAAATCTATGTCAGCGGTATTAACCAAGGTTATCATGGCAGGAAAAACATCTCTCCTTCTCGCACTGTTAGGTTGGCCTCATTAGATGTTATCAAAGTATTTGATTAAGCTCAAATAGGAGAAATGCATTATAGACCTTTAACTCCTGATGCATGGCATAGTCTACCGCGGGAAGGTGGTATCGCCTATGTCGTCCAAGTGAGCCCATCCCATCATGTGTCCATAATACTGATATATTGCAAAGGAAAGTTGGGTTCGGAACGAAACTATCAAGGCAAGTAGCCGCTTGTGTTTTTATACACCAAAAACGGTAATTCTGCCAAAGGATAACATCTTATTCGGTTCTTCTTATGATGAAGAACGCTATAAGAAAGGTAAAGTGAAATCTATCATCCCTGTTTCTCAAGGCCTGCTCAAGTGCTGTACCAATGTGCACTGCTTCCTGATTTGGAACTCTTTAGTGCGGGCGATCGCACTGAGATCGGTGAAAGGGGAGTTACATTGAGGCAAGTTCATCGACTCTTCTTGAACTAATACTTATACTAGCCCTGTTAAGTGGTGGTCAAAAGGTGAAAACTCTCGAAAAGCCTCCATGTCTGATACGACTCTAGGCACGAATCACACTTGCGAGGGCTATCTATTCGAGTGCCTCTATCCTCCTTCTCGACGATCCTTTGGCTGCATTGGTTTGAGCCATCTTTTATTCACCTCCACCTAATATCTCCGCGATAGGATGTCCATACCGCAAAATGGGTGGTGGAAAAATGTCTAGGAGGTGATCTGGTGAAAGGAAGAACTATTATCATGGTGGTGCGTATCAGCTGCTATTTTTATTGATTTCTCAGATTTGAAGACACACAATATCACGCTTATGGGACCTATGGCACAATACGTCATTATGCTCGGACTTGATGGTCAGATCACACATGGACCTCCAGGTGTCATTGCGAACGGAGTCATGAAGGATGAAGTTATCGACGGGCAAGCGGCACAACAGGTTGAACGCAAGACTGAAAAACAGACTGATAAGATCGATGGAAAGATTACGGCGGCGGAAGAACTAGAAGAAGGCACAGTGAAATGGCCCGCTTGTCAGTTTGGACATGTTGGGATACATACCGCTGCTGATATTCGATAGGGAAACTATATTTTAGCAGTCTAAGCGAACGCCCGTTCCTTTTTTGGATGCTATGGATCGGCTGTATTTTTCTCAATGAGACGTTCGTCTCTTTCCAGGCCTTTTGGCTTGGCACTTGGTCTGCTGAATACGAGCACAAGCCAGCACAGAAAGTTCCAGTCTACTAGCATGTTTTTTTATGCCATAGGCGAAGTTACCCGCTGATGGTTTTAGTTATCTCTCAGGCTATTCTCTTTTATTGCTCGTTTCCATGGTTTTATACTCGACGGGATCTGCCGTCTTTATTTTTGGACAACTAAGAGCTGGAAGAAGGATCTATAGTGCTCTCATCGAGTCTTTACTTGGAGCAACCCTCAGGTAAGCAAAACTTGCGGAGTCGCCGACCTCACACCTCGTTCTTATCGTAGATGGCTTGACGTGACTCCCATCTCACGCGTGATAGTCCGCACCACACTTGATATCAAAGCAGGTAGGCTACAAACCTGTATGGCTGCCTCAAGTTGAATTCTTTGATAATAGTTGATGATAACGTCTCAGGGTGTTTGGGAAAAGTCGTGGACTTGACAATTCTGATGATGGTCAAGTTTGGAGCAGTGCTCGTACTCACTCCGAGTTTTGTCTTGCCTGGACTTCCGCTCTGCATACTGAGTCTTTGGCTTGGCCGGCTATACATGAACGCTCAGATGCCCATCAAGAGAATTATGAGCAATGCCCATTCACCGATTTTAGGTCATGTTTTAGCTGCAATTGCTGGCCTTGGTACATTTTATTATTTTATCTATCAAGATCCTGACATGGCTGCTCGATAGCATCCATGCGAGCCTATGGAATACAAGAGATGCTCCTACAAGATTCGCTCCATCGCCTTAACATGTACATCAGGCCAGCAATAACTTACTGGAATCTCAATCGGTATATAGACTGCTGGGTACTCAAAATGTAGCCTGACACCCTCTAGGTGGATATGCATCCGTACTGACACCATCGGAGGGGCATTTACGGCACTTCTGGCTATATACTTGGTTTACAGCAATGGTGCAAGCGCCAGCGCTGCTAATGCAGGCTTCTCATTGACTACGGCAGGTGTGTGCATTAGGATCTGTCTGTATCTTTCCTGAGGCAGGCCAGTTATTTTCAGTTCAGTGATCTTAATCTATATCCGACACCTAAATGCCCTAGAACTGACTGGTATATTTTTCCCGTCAAATGCTCGTGCTGAAAATGGACAGGAAACAAGTTGAGAATATCGTCTTTTCCAGATCTTCAACTCATAGAAATCAGCTTGGAAAGGGTTTTACAATACATCAATATTGAGCAAGAACCGATGGCAACAATACAAGGTGTTCCGCCTGCCTATTGGCCAAGTAGCGGCGACGTACGAGTGGAGAATCTTTCAGCTCGTTATTCTCCGGTAAGAACACTACCTAAAAAGAGAACGATGTTCATGCGTTGGTTCAGGATGGGCCAACGGTGCTGCATGACATCTCATTTCGCATAAGATCTGGAGAGCATATGGCCATCGGTACGACATAAATGTTACTTCTTGATACTAACTATACATGTTAGTTGGACGCACGGGGTCCGGAAAGGTCTGGTTTATGTGAACCTGAGTGTTGACTGACACTGTACGCAGAGCTCGCTCACTCTGGCCCTCCTTCGATGCATTCCGACCAATGGACAAGTGTATTATGACGGTCTGGCTACCAGTACTTTGAATTTGGATGCTCTTCGTAACGCAATTACGACGATCCCCCAACAACCGGAACTAATAAGCGGGACACTTCGCGACAACCTTGACCCATTCTCAGAGTATGATGATGCTACCTTGACGGATGCTTTGCGTTCTGCTGGGTTGTATGCACTGCAGTCGGAACATCCTGACACTGCAATTTCTCTGGATAGTTTGATATCGGCTGGTGGAAGTAATGTCAGCATAGGTCAGCGTCAGATCATTGGTCTCGCCCAGGCTATCGTCAGAAAGAGTAAGGTGTTAATTTTGGACGAAGGTCTGTTCACTATCTAAGTTGATGACAAGCTGACAGTTGGGCTGGAATAGCTACATCTGCTATCGGTACTAGTAACGAATGGTCTTGAAGGTGCCATCTGATTTAAAGGGTAGATTATAAAACCGACGCCATCATCCAACAAGCCTTGCGCGTTGAACTGGCGGACGTGACGTTGATTACGGTGGCCCATCGGCTTGAGACTGTCATGGACTTTGACAAGATTGTAAGTTTGTTAATTTGTGACGACCAGAAGTTGTTAATTATCACAGATGGTATTAGATAAAGGTCGGATCGTATGTGTATGAGCACTAACCATTTGTTCGACTCTTATTTTTTTAAAGGTCGAATACGATGCTCCGCTGGCTTTGCTGCGAAAAGAGAAAGGGTTCCTTCGTGCATTGGTGAATGAAAGTGCGGATAGGAAAAGGTTGATGGAGATGGCTGGAGTCGAAGGTCCGTAGTATTATTAAAAGCTTGGCATGATCGACCTAAGAATGATTGACCGCTGGTGGCTGCCTATGTGGAGCAATCTGATACACATTCAAGATCTATGTATCTGCTAGATGTGAGTGGACTCTCGAAGAGTAGTCGTGTCCGACACAGGTGCCAATGCACAATGTGTCGCAAACAGTCGGGCGCTTGTATCGTTTCATAACGGTTGGCAAATTGAATGGACAAGTGGAGACAACATACTAATTTGTTTTCTATAGCTAAGGTTGGCAGGAATGCGAGTCGAGTCCACGTTGCTTCCGTAACTTCTGTGCAAAGTGTGGAACGTCGTTTGCATGGCGACACTTTAATCAGGCTGAAGGCGTCGAGATAATGATTGGAACAATTTTGTGAAGACCTAGGTAATTTGTGCTTGAACAGTATGCAGCATGCTAGGTATTGATGCTGCAGAGTTACCAAGAGTGAATGCTAGCCGCAAAGGAAAGAAGTGCGCTGGGACTACCGTTGGAGTAATGGGATCCACTTGGTCGCTGATAAGCATTATTGATCGTGACGGCGGAATTGAAATTCAGATAGGGACAGTGATTACATAACAGGCACGGGACTAATGATCGAGATCGTGAGATCCGCATTTGGAAGTCCGATTGCGGGGTCAATAAGCGTTCGTTCTTCCTCCGCCAAGTTGTTTTCAACTGCGATGGCTTGCTATGGACTTGCTCACTCGTTCCCAAATTCAAGTCAAATAACGACAGCCCAGTTTGAAGATCTTCATTTGGACTACATAACCTCGCATCCGCCAGATGCAGTTCTCTTTCCATTCTTGCACGGCCTCGAAGGCAACAACGAGGCACAGAATATGTTCTTCACTACTCAAGGTCAGAGTGTACTCACCACAAATCCCGGTGAGTCTCAGCCACCCAGGCGAAACATAGTTCCAGTCCCAAAATATCGCGGTTTAATGGCTGTTGTCTGCGAGGACGACCTCGACAGTCCCTCCCAGCTCGGTTTGTTGGACAGGTCTTACTCTTATTCTTCAAACTGCTCCGATAACTCGGACTATGACTTTGACGACGACGACGAGAGCGAAGAATATGAGCTCGATGATGAACTTGCTGAGCCAGAACAAGGCCAGGACACTGCCATGCACATGGACGTCGACGTAGTGGATACTCCAGAGGATTCATCTCCAATCCACTCTCACAATGCTATACAAATTGTAGGTATCGGATCCGATGAAAAGCATATGCATCCAGTACACCACAGGCTACCTCCTGTAAAGCCTATCCAGACCACAAACCTTAATAGCACCGATAGCTCTGCATCTTCGTCACTCAGCAGCTGTGAAGACAGCCTTTTTGAATCCGGTGATACTACGGCAACGCCCGCCACTTCTCCGTCAGTCTGGTTCTGTGATGTCCTTCTTTTCATTCTCATCTTAATCCAGCTCATCTCCATCTCCATCTCTTTCCTCGAAATCAAAGCCCACCACTCCCAAAACACCCAGCTCCGCGCTTGGAACACCTCGCAAAAGGCGTCCTCACACTCCTCTCCTCACTTCCACCTTCCGTGCAAAAGATCTCATCCGTCCAGTTGATTCGACGGAGGACCAGTGGGAATTCATTCCTATGAAAGTTCCCGAAGGTATTTCTTTGAGGAATTTTGGAATCCAGGTTGTGAGTCGTCGACCTTGCTTTCTGCTTCTTGATACTCAGCTTCTCACAGCCAATTCTTGCCACACTGTCTGATTTCATCGTCTATTCTCCGACCTCTCGGGGTGCCTCTCGGTCCGACAACGCCTTACAGCTCGCAAACAGGTTGCGAACGGCGATTGAGAGGAAGAGGAAGGAACGCTGTGAGAGATTGGGCCTCGATGTTGATGCTGAAGAAGCATTGTTACGATACAATGTCTTCCTGTTAGATGCCACTGCTGAACAGATCAGGAACGATATCCCCCACCTTGTTATGCGAGTTTGCCAGAGTGGCCAGGTCCCAGGCTCTCTTGGCCCCGGCGCTACTAAACAGAATAGCTTTGCGTCTTCACCACTACCTAGTTCCGATGGGTTTGAGATGGATATGGACGACGATGTTGTTATGGCTGACTCTTCTCTACGCCTGGCCTATCTGTCTCCCAACACTGTCGACTTTGCGCAACGCGAGCGCGACGAAATGAGGGACCTAACAAAGGCGTCCGAGATCATCTCCGTGTTCCCTGATCGTTCTAGTTCTCCTTCTCCCCTTCACGTTGATTTCTCCACGACCGCTACCTACTTTGACCCAATGATTGGCCAGTTGTTTTTAGGCAATTCCAACGATGTTCCGCTCCCCATCGAAGGAGAAGAGGAACCCGACGAACGAGTCATCACTACTGATTCCTCCAGCCTTCCAGCCTTATCCACCTCGCCCAGCTCCTCTTTTTCATCATCATGTTTCTCTTCTGAACAACATCTAATAGATGATCTACCCCCTCTCCCTCGTGCTCATCCACTCAATCCTATTTTCACCAATTCGCCTGATCAAGGTCATGGCTATGATATCTGCATAGAATGTCACGATATGGCTCCATTTCCTACCCAAGGACACCTCAAAGCTGCAGAAGAAAAAATCAATCTGCTCGAGGAAATGTGGAGGAGGAGAATAACTCAGACATATCCTTCTACTGAAGGTGTCAAAATGCCACCTCGGCCACCACCGCACGCGAACTCCATTATTCACTTACCGTTCCCCAGCTCCCCAGTCAGCAGTCCAACGACAATGTCAGCATTGATGCCAGTGATCAAGTTTTTGGAGCGCTGTCTGATGCCTCCTCCTGCCGAGCCCGTCACCCGCAGTCATTCTGCGACCTCTAGCTCGTCTTTTTCGCGACGCTGGTCGTCCGTATCATCTTTCATACCTTCTCTTCCCTCCTTTCCCATCATGTCATCTTCAGCACCTTTATCAACATCCTCACGCACACGTTCCTTTACCTCGCCGCCTATTTCCAACCAGAGGCAATCCTCAGAGCTACCACCCCTCCCGTGGTCTCGTCCCTTGAAAATCCTGTTGTATTCTTCAGACGGCTATACGGAGTCATCGGTCCCTGCCTTATGTCTGCTGATGGCCGTTAAAGGGCTCAGTCTCCCTGAAGCATATCTGGAGTTGCAAGTTGTGAAGCGACGAAGTTTTTTTGTGTACCAGTATGATTTGGGTATCCTTCGTCGGGTGGAAGCCAGACTAAACGAGGAGCGCAGGGACAAGGAGAGAGAGACTCAACAGCAGCAGGAGAGTGAACGGGAAGGCGGCAGCGTAAGGCGAAGTACCCCGACCAGTGTAGGTTTTAATCCCTATGCTGCTTCTTGGGGTGGTAATGATGAACATGATCAGAATCAATCACGCCCCCCTCTTCCTTCCTCCACGCAGCTAACCGCTCAGCAACAGACACAGAGACACTCGCATACAAGAATGCAAGCAAAAAGTGTTTCTTTCGCGCAATCCCCGCTCTTACCGAAAACCAGTGATCCTTCGGAAAGCGCTTCCAAGTCCACGACGAACCTCCCCTCCCCTATTAACGTCCCCTCGCAAGGCCAGTCAGGCGCTAAGCATCCTCAGACGCCCTTGTCATCTTCCTTGCCTCGCGAGAATAACATGAATGCCGTGACAAAGACCCGACGCCCCCGAGCAAGTACGAGTCCATGGCTCCCTTCGCTGTTTGGAGACCACCAAGCATGGTTCAATGACCCTCGCTTTGATGGCAGCTTCCCTAGCAGAGTCTTACCATTCCTTTATCTGGGTAACCTGTCAGCGTCATCGTACTGCGTTGCGTATTCTGCTAACAACCCTTTTATAGTGCTCATGCTTCTAACGCGTATATGCTCCATGCCCTTGGTATCACCCACGTTGTTTCAGTGGGCGAATGTGCTCTGGTGCCACCTTCAAATATGCAAAAATTTCTAAACAACCAGTCATCAGCGTCCTGCTCCGTTTATCCGCATCCAGGTTCATCGTCTTCTCAGCTCATACAAGGTAAAGGACCCGGTCATCAGGGATCTCTTTGGATTGAGGAGCGGGCGGGAAGGATCAAAGTTTTGGATATCCAGGGGGTTTGTGACGACGGTATAGACACTCTGGAACCTCAACTGGAGCCTATTTGCGAGTGGATAGACAAAGCCCGCAAAGAAGGTGGTCAAGTCTTGGTTCATTGTCGAGTCGGTGTGTCGAGGAGTGCTACTGTGACGGTAAGTGTATCTGATGC
Organism: Megacollybia marginata; assembly: GCA_003313965.1. Classification (NCBI taxonomy): domain Eukaryota; kingdom Fungi; phylum Basidiomycota; class Agaricomycetes; order Agaricales; family Porotheleaceae; genus Megacollybia; species Megacollybia marginata. Next base: position 10,275 of record QLOY01016586.1, read on the forward strand.
TGTCAGAATGGATTCTGAAGCGATAGCTTAGATTGCCTACGTCATGAAACACCTGGGATTACCCCTTGTTGACGCATATCTTATCGTGCGCTCAAGGAGGCTGTCTGTTCTCATCCAACCCAATATGCGGCTGTTGTATAATTTATGTGGCTGGGAGATCAAACTTGCCAAAGGGCGAGCTGGAGACGACAAGGAGAAGCTTCGCAACGAATTGTCTTGTGCTTTAAGTTGGCCCTACCTTGCTAAAGAAGTACATGCTCTCAACGAGAAATATCTTCATTGAGTGCCTTATATTTCCCTTGTTGTATCAGCTATTTTGTACATTGTATCAGTAACCGACATTATGATTTCGCGACATCCCGACGATTACTATCAGAATGGAAAACTGGTAACATAACTTTTCGAGAGAGGCCGACCAAGGAGAACCTCGGCAGATACTGTAGGCACAGACGAAGGACTGGCAAATGTTAAAAACGAAAGTGGATCGAGGGCACATTTACGCAGGGTCAGTCTCGATGGTGATACGCGTTTGAAATGTCTGAAATGCAATGTGTCTCCGTGACTTTTGTAGCTTTCTAGAACGTCTTTGAAGTTGTCTAAAATCGATAATTGGTGTCGGAGGTTCTTCAAGAAGTATCGAATCAACGAGAGTTGTGTCTCCGTCGGAATCATAGCGAGCTTTCTTTGCCTGAAAATCTGGGTATTCAAGACTACGCTTTCTGCTGTGGGCATCTTGCTTGTATCCGCTGCCTACATGATTGGCTATCAAGTTCTGGTCAGGCAAATAGTAGTAGCACGAGTATTTACCGTCGAGAATAAATCTGCCGATGGGAACAGGATATGCCTTTGAGATTACCTCTGTGATCCAACCAACATCGCGGACCTGGATGGATGTAGTAATCAGCTCGTTCTGAGATCAGCTGACAACTTGCAATCAAGGCTCTGTTGTGTAAGCTGTCGGCAAAATCAGAACCAGAAAGAACTGTTGGAGACCATCGCACTGATTCAGAATGGGATCCTGGGGTCCGTTGCAGAAATAAATGTCTGCGGTCGAAAAGTCTTTTGCAGAAGCGGTGACCTTGCCACCATTCTGAGCTGCCTCAAGTCAGCATACTTGAACGTGGTTGGGCTGTTGATATACTGAATGCATGCTTTAGAGACGCCGATACTGAGTTGCTGAAGAAAGCTTCAGAAAAGAGTGAGTTTGTCACAGTTGAGCGACAGGACTTACCTTTAAGATTTGCAAACAGCATGGAAAGACAAGGTCACGAGACATTCATGTGATCGCATTGCCGTCGGCCGGATACCCGTTTCCTGCCGTGCAGACGGCAAGCTAAATTGGGGTGTTGATGAAGACCTTGAGACTTGTATCAACTGCTCGACGCTCAGCAAATCCATACAACTCGCTATTGAAACACAAAATGTCTTCAGTCAATGAATTCAAGCAGGTCTGTGTTCTCACGGCTATGCGATACCGCTGACCACTTCAGGCGCCCCACAAGTAAGCACTGAAAACCCTGACGATTTCTTGCTCACAACAAAAGGTTGCTGGTGTAGGTTGATCTCGGCTTCAGTCTAACCTTGCTTGTTTGCTTCACAGAGTTCCAGGGCCCATCGAAGTCGCAGATGAGGTAAACATGTCGATCTTGTTCACTTTCTCTTCACAAATGAAAATAGGTCCTCTACGCCAATGCACATCCTTCGATGTCGCATGTATCGTCGGATTTCATACCAGTTCTCGGGGAATGCATTCGAATGATTCGGTAATCTCTTGGCAGCATCTGAGCTACTAATCTATCACTGATCTTCATCTGTCTTAGGCAGGTCCTTTTTACGGCCGACGCTCAGCCTTTCTTTATAGCTGGCAGCGGTACCTTGGGATGGGATCAGGTATCTCCATCCTTTCATCGCTCTCCTGCCATAACACGTTATCAAGGTTGCAGCCAACTTGGTAGAGCCAGGCGACAATGTGCTAGTCCTTCATAGCGGCTATTTTGGAGACAGCTTCGCGGACTGGTATTATGATCCGAATTCGTTTGCAATTTCACTTGGCTGAGCGGTTAAAACAGCCTGCAAACCTATGGTGCTAAAGTTGAGCAACTCAAGGCAGAATTAGGTCGTGCTATCGGTCAAGAAGAGTTGGAATCTGTTTTAAACTCGCGCAAGTACAAGATTGTCACTTTCACCCATGTAGACACTTCAACCGGTGAGTGTATCCATTGATTTGATTGCTTGCTAAGTTTATCAGGTGTCTTATCCGATGCCAAGGCAATCGCTGAGACCGTTAAACGCCTCTCGCCGGACACTTTAGTAGGCCAGGAAATACGCTTCTTGAAAACATTCAACATGATGTTTAGGTCGTCGGTGATTGCGTGTGCTCCGTCGCAAGCGAAGAAATCCAGTTCGATGACTGGGGTCTCGATGTGGTCTTGAGTGCCACCCAAAAAGGTCTCGGTGTTCCACCAGGGCTCAGTGTCCTGGTTGCAAGCAAGAAAGCAATCGAGGTAAGACTTTCAAAACAACGATCTTCCCCAGCTGACCCGCTGCAAGGTCTTTTCGAGACGTCAATCTCCTGTAACATCCTACTATGCTAGCTGGAAAAAGTACGTCATTTTTTGGCTACGATTATCGCATTCTCATCTCCTCAGGTGGCTCCCTATCATGAAGGCATATGAATCTGGGTCACCCGCATACTTTGCCACACCTCCTGTGAACCTTATCTACGCTCTTCATGCCTCCTTATCCAGGATCACCAGATCCTCCCCTTCTCTTCAAGAACGCTTTGAACTCCATCGCGAAGCCAGCCAGCGAATTAAAAAGGCGGTACACGATCTTCACCTGAAGCAAGTACCCGCAGATCCGAAATTTGCGGCAAATGGCATGACTGCTGTGAGTTATGCACTGTGTTCCAATGTGTAAGGCCCGTGTAATAGTCGTAGGTCTACTTCCCTTCTGGCGTGACTGCAGCAGATGTGATTCCACGACTCGCTAAGCTCGATGTAGTCATTGCTGGAGGATTGCATGCGGAAATCAAAGGTACGCTCGACACTTATCTTCGGTTCAATGGTCAATTTTCTATATAGAGAAATACTTTCGCATTGGGTAAGCTTATGCCAACCTTCCTATTCTCATATCGAGTCCTCTTTTAGCCATATGGGTGTGACTGTGGTAGATGGACAAAGAGGGGACGTTGACAAGATCATTTCGTCGTTGCAGCAAGTCTTCAAAGATATCGCTACAGCAAAGTAGATCACAATCCATTGAAGTTGTCGATTAGTACAGTTATGACGCGTTGTCGCGGTATTGTCCTTGGCCACCCATACCTTCGTACCATTCTTTTCCAGATGTGGTTATAGATATATATCCAGCCCTAACGGTGAAGTCACCAAAGTGCTCGCCTTTCAAACGTTCTAGAGCATATCTTTTGATCATCGGCTCTAGTATAGCGAGAATTTCGGGTTCCGTGACCGTTTCTGTGAAGTGTTAGCGACAGAATTCCTACAGATACCAAAGGCACCTCGATAAATCTTGTTCATTCGCTGTCCATAATAGCCGCCGCCAAGCAGCATGGAATATGACCCAGGCGCCTTGCCAACGAATGCTACTTCTGCGACGAAATTTAGCGATTATCCCAAGTATACTAATAGTGCCCACCAGCGACATATGGTCTGGCGCAACCGTTTGGACATCCTGTCATTCTCATAACAATGGAGTCGTTACGTAAGCCATTCTTTTCGCATATCTTCTCCACCTTGTCAATAAGCAAAGGAAGATACTATCTCAAACGTCAATAAATCAGGGAATGTATGCATGCGCACGCACTCGTTCCGATTCAGCCATAGCTAGACCTTCGAAAAAAATTAGGAACAGAAGGCGACTTCAACTACCGAATGCGTACCACAAGTTGGAAAAGCAACGCAGGCAGATGACGATAGACGGAGGCCAGAATATGATAAGTTGTCTAACTGATATTTGGATAGTATCTTTTTGATGGCAGGAACGTTCTTCGTTGAGATGTCCGAAATTATTAGGTGCTGATTGGTCGTCAAACGGAACGTGCCCCTATGAATCTTGGCTATCTCACGCAAACCGGTCTTGAAATCACGTCCTGGTTCGTCCTGGATGCGTCCGTTCTCGATGAAGAGGGTGACATGATGTTTACCATCTTCACCCGTTGCCCAGCCAAAGTCGTCGATATTACGATCGAAAGTGTATGGTCGAGCTGGTAGAAGTGAGTAGCCAAGACGTTTCTCCACTTCTGCTTTGAAGACGTCAAGACCCATGCGGTCGATAGTGTATTTCAATCGTGCATTCTTGCGACTATGGGACAATTAGAACGGTAAGGCGAGGAAGTTCGACTTACTCCGCACGGTTTCCATTGTCCCTCTGGCTAAGCATCACCTTTTCTGCAATATACTTGCCCTGGTCAACTGTACAGAAACCTATCACATCTCCAAGGCGCGGGTAGGTTTTTTTGTTGCCATGTGTGACTCCCATTCCACCTCCTACAGTGATATTGAAACCCAACAGTTTTTCATCCTTGTCAACGATAGCAATAAATCCTAAATCGTTTGCGAAGACATCAACATCATTAGTTGGAGGCACTGCGACAGCAATTTTAAACTAACAGGGACTGAGCGGACAGCATCGGAGTAGGAAATAGAAGTACCTTTCGGGGGAGGTAGAATTCACCATATAGTGGTTCGAAATCCTTCAGAGCCTCACCCGCCACCAGCTTTTTGTCCAGCCAGATTTCATGATAAGCTGTGGTCCGAGGAAGGAGATGCTCGCTGACACCTTTGGAGAACCCATACACTTGGGCATGCAGTTTAGACATGGATGGTATAGAAGAACAGATGACATTTCTGGGATTGTCAGCGAAATGGAATCAAATTCGACTGGAGGGTTCGCACCTATTCACGTCCCCACACGCAGCCAGTGTATCTAAAAGGGCCCTGTTAATATCTCGAATGGCAGGCTTCAAGTGTCGTTTAATGACGCCATGGAACTGGAAAGTCTGGCGAGTTGTAATTTTGAATGTCCCGGACCCATGTTCGTCCGCAATCTGATCCATCTCCAACCACTGATCTGGCTTACAGACCCCACCAGGCATCCGGACACGGATCATGAAACTGTAGGCAGGTTCTACACCTTGGGCTTGCCTCTCGTCACGAATGTCTCGGTCATCTTGTTGATAAATGCCATGGAACTTGGTAAGCTGACCATCACTTGGTGCAAGAGCCCCAGTAGTAGTGTCCTCCAGGCCCTCCATAATTGTGCCACGAAGATACTGAGACGCAGCTTTGATATGTTCATTAGTGATTGGCTCTGGCTCTGCCTCGGTAACCTCGACAGAGTCCACTTCAAGTGCTTTCCATAATAAAGGTTCCCAAAGTTTGTAGCCGGTCTCAGGACCATCAGCATCCTGATCATCCCCAAGTCCTAGATCTACTAAGCATTGACCACCCAGTTTCTCAAGACGTGCGTCAAGGTCTTTGCTAGGCTTGTTGTAGTAATGGGCATCTTCAGGTCGTGGCCAATAATGACTATCTCCCATGCCAAACACGGCATACTGGAGGGTTGACAATAAAATCTCTCTGTTTGTGACGGCAGCATTGAGTGCCTTGAAAAACTGTCGACCGTTCTGAGGAGGCTCTCCTTGGCCCGCAGTTGAGGTGATGAAAACGACACATTCTTCCTTCGACAAGTTCTCCAACGACATTGAATCCATAGTAGCAAGCGAAACGGTTAAACCTCTCGCCTTGGACCTATTCACAAGCCGCTTTGCAATCTTTTCCGCTGAACCACCGTCAGATGCATATAAAACTGATAACGGAGGAGCATCGAGGGAGACCAGGAGATCGTTGTACGACTGCTCAGCTTTCTTCCTTCGAGCTTCCTTGACAGTATCCCCCAGATTATTGACAATCTCGGTGGCTAGCTTTGGCTTAACGTTCACAAGCTGAGACAGATGGTTATGCCTATCTAAGAACTGTTGGAGATCGTTCTTGACGGCATCAGAGTCCAAAGAGAACGGCTCTTTCCCGGCACGTTCCTTCACCGGATCCCAACGATACAACGGCCAGTATCCAGTATCAACTGCCAGCTTTGTCTCTTTCAGAATGTCCAATGCCGGTGAGCTATCAGTCTCATACGGAAGATAGCCAAGGACGACACTAGGTCCATCGTATCTATCTGCCTCCGTGAATGCCTGTAGTACATGGGAATAGGACGAATACACGGCAACACTGGCCACATACACATCACCATGATTCATGGCATAGAGACCAACATCCTGCTTGCGTCTATTGGGATCGCCAGAGTTACGGGAAGAGTAGGGAAGAGTGTCGAGGATGAGGATGTTAATATTGAGTCCGGAGGCGATAGCATGATGGAGCCCTGAAGATCCCAGATCATAGGACCATGCGTCTGACCCTATTATCCATTTTGACTGACAAGGTAAATAAGCACGCAAAGACAGAATAGTCTGTGCAGCTGGTGCTGTAATTCCCGACTTCAGGACAGAAATGATATCGTTCCCGAGTGTTCTACTCTTCACAGCGTCGTCTTTTTCCAGCAGCCACCGACTTAGAAGCAAGTGGAGCTGTGAATCTAAGGTTTGGCTCCGTAGGGCGTCCTGAACAGCGCTAACAAGGATGGTCCGATTTTCAATCTGTCCACGTACGCGACCCAAGGCGAATTCTGGAGTGGTTGCAGTATCACCATGAGTGGCAACGAGGGAAGGAGAGTTTGCTATTTCCAACCGGTCGCCAAACAGATGGGTAAGAATTTTAGTGTAAGATGATTCGTGTCGGGGTATGTGGGGAAGATTCACTTTGGTAGGATATGATGGTGGGGTGCCAATTTGTAGACGTTCTGACGACGATGAAGAAGCCTTCTCAATGAATTTCAAGACGTCCAAATCGGATATCTGACTACAGTCTCCTAGTAAACCAGGATGTGTGAGAGGTCTGTGTTGGATATCTCGCTGCTGCAATGCATTGATCACGTCCAAATATAAGGGAGTCCATTTCATGGACCATCGATGAGCCTGTTCAAGAACGATCACTCTCTTGGCAGAAGGGGGGATGGTGCTCAGAATGGTGGAGACGAGTAGTGGAGCAACGAGGGTAAATGAGACGAAGGAGACGCCATCCACACTGCTACAAGGCAGATCCTTCCCTAAGACAAAGACAACCGTATGAGGATCGGAAGGGCCGCGTGTGAATGTCGCACGAAGAGGTCGCCGCACAAGAGATACAGTGCTCAGAGCTGTTTGCTCGAATGCATTGTACAGTTTTGTTAGTTCTGAGTCTTCGGCATGGCCATTGGACCCATTCGCTTCAGCATTAACATGACCATTACCCAGGCGGTTTGTGTCGAGCACAAATGGCAGAACGTCGTCTTCCGATATCTCCGAGACGGCTTCCACTGAATCTGTATAAAAGACGTGAACTACTGCTTTTGTCTGTTTCCTTGCAAGCTTTGAAGCAAGCAAGGCATTGTCATGGGCTTGTTGAGCCGTTGTTGAAAGTAAGAAGAACGGAAGTGCAGATCGAAGGAGGAGAACATCGGAAAGGTCGTCGTGAACTGCCAAATGAAGGACCAAGGTCTGAGCAGACAGTTCCACAGCATACATAAGCAATTTAATTGCAGTTTGTGAGCTGGATTGCGCCGTAAAGGATATGAGCTGCGAGTTTTCCGTCCGAAGCAGTGCTGCGGCGGGATCTCCTCCATCTGGAATCTTTAGAACCTTCGGACTGTGTCGGGAAGATGTTTGGAGTAGTTTGAATGTTTGAAGAAACACAGAAGTCGCGGGCAGAGGTGGCTGTGAATCTACAAGCGAGTCCGAGGCAAGGTATGCAATACGAGCGACCGTGTTGATTACTGAACTCATGCTGGGTTACTATGAGCGATGAACATCTAGCTAATAGCAGTGATTCTGAAAATACCTGCCTCTATTTCTCCGTGTATGGCAGGAAAAAGGATGACTTTGCGATTTCACCATCGTCAGCCATTATCACGGTCAGATGATCTGTCTTCTAATTATAAACACTACCGTCTATTGAGGTCTGCGTTACTGATAAAGTGAGAGCCTCCAGCACATCTGTATCCTCCACCCTGTGGAATCCATCTATAGCCTTGAACGCAAACTCCCATGCTTCGTAGCTTGGCCTGAACAGCTGCTTCTTGAGCCTTCTTTTTCTCCGCTTCTTTACGTGCCGCCTCCCGTCTCGCCCTTTCAGCCTGGACCTTTTCCTCCGCAATGCGCGCAGCTTCACGACGTCTTTTAGCTTCGGCTTCTTTCTGTTTGAGGACAGCCGCTGCAACCGCCTGCTCCCTCGCTTTAGCCAATGCCTCTGCCTCTGCTTTAGCGCGTGCTTCCGCCTCCTTGGCGCGCTTCACAGCCTCTTCAAATGCCTTCTGGGCTTTCCTCTGTTCTTCTTGGATTTTATTCATCGCATCTTCAGCAGCTTTCCGGTCACGCTGTAGCTGCTGCCAGTCAGCATCAGAGACTCCAGGGTCTCGCTGAGTGTCAAAGTTTTTCCGCGTATTCCTTTGAGTCGCTTTCGATCGGGGAGGTTGGGGAGGCGTAGGGGTAGAGGAAGAAGACTGGCCTGAAGCACCTTTGCTTGGTTTCGTCTTTGTGTTCGTGCCGGTACCAGTTCCAATACGGGGGGGCGAGTGCGTATTCTGTTGAGTGGCAACATGGCCTGATGTTGAGCGTCTGGTGGGCGGTAGGTTGCCTATCCTCTCTAAGCGCGAAGTCAGCATTGCTTCGACACACGATATTGCTTCTGCCACAGGTAACGGTATGATAGCGCTAGCGCTACCAACGGGGAGCGTAAAGACCTTCTCAACCATCCTTTTTGCAAGTGTTTCTATATCCCTCGCATTTCCCCAAGAGGGAAGATTAGACAGGTCCTCGAGAAGATCAAGGATGGTAGAGTACTCTCCCGATGAGGGATCATCTAGCGTAGGGAGGCAAACATTCTCTTTGAGCAGCTTGAGTTTCAAAATCTTCATACATTGTTCGGGAGGAATGTTAGAGAAGACGATCTCCTCGGGAAAGCGGCTTGAAAGTCCGCTGTTGACCGCTATCAACTGGTTCATATCCTGGTCATACCCCGCGAGGATCACAATCAGCTTGCCACGGAACCTATAGTCGTCGTAGAATCAGAATTTGTACCTGCCTGATGATGCACTCACTTCTCCTGCGTGAGGATGCCAACAAGCTCATCTATCGCCTCCTGGGCAAAATGACCTTGGCTGAGACGATACGCCTCGTCAATAAAAAGAACACGACCAAGGGCCTTCTCGAAAAGTTTCATCGTTTTTGGGCCTGTCTGCCCAACATACTGGCCTACGAGGTCAGACGCTGAGCGTTCCACCACTTCCACGGACGAAAGAAATCCCATGTCATAGTATACTTGTCCCATCTTACGAGCAGTAGTCGTCTTGCCAGTCCCTAAAATGGCTGTCAGAACGTACAGAAAACACAAACAGAGCCGTACCCGGCGGACCCTTGAAAATAAAATTAGTGGGAATATAATCACGAGGATCTTTTCCGAGGGCTTTCATATTCTTGGCCATCTTTTGCCAATTGCCCAACTTCTCCACTATCTGATCGCAACCCACGACATCTGCAAACAGTCTAAGCAGATTTGTGGCTGCATGCTCGTTACGATCATGCTCAGGGTCAAAATCTTCGCGTTCAAAGGGTGCGTCGGGGGACCGTTGATCAGCTGGCAGCAGTGCTTGCCTTGCTTGATAACGAATTTTGGCTTGATTCAGAAGATTCTCCACCTCGCCAATATTGCCAAAGTTGGGACGATTGCGAGCACGATTGAGATTGTCCATGGCCACCTTCTTGGCAGCGTCGGTCGCAGTCAGATCGTGTTCTTTCAGTTTAAACTCCAAAGCTTGCAATAATTCGGCTTCAGTATAATCTTTGAAATGGAATGCATCCTCGATGGCGAAGCGTCGTGATAGCCCTGGGTTCACATTCTATATGCAATAACTTAGTCGTTGAATAACCAATAGAATGACGTAGAGCAAACCTGGAACATTTCTTCCATCTGCTCCTTGTAGCCTAGCAATAGGACACAACGGTCTTCTCCAGGAACACTTTGAACCTCCGCGACTATTGTATCTATGACACTTGTCTTGAAGGAATCCTGACCACCGTTTTTCGAGCCGCTGTAAAGCATGTAGGCCTTGTAAGAGGGTTCAGTCTCTATCATTTATACGGCGAAGACCACTAACCTCATCAATAACCAGGACTTTGCCCACTGTTGCGGCTAGAATAGCCTTGGTCTGGGATTCAGAAGCCCCCAATACGTTACCTACAAAATCGCTTGGGTTCTTGATGACAACTGTGTTGATGCATTAGACGTCAGTGCCAGTGAAAGGATTGGGGCATACCTTCTCCATTGCTCAAAAGACCGAGCTCAGCCAAAATCTGTCCATAGAGTTTGGCCACGGTCGTTTTCCCCGTGCCAGGAGAACCAAGAAAAACGCGGTTAAGGGAGACTTGATGAGGCTTTTTCTCGAGAAGCTCCCGATCGTAATTCATGTGCACCATTTCGAAAAAGTTTTTGACAGACGTCTTGATTTCTCCTAAACCAATCATGCTCTGTAGCTTTTTCCATGCAACACTCTCTGCCATGACCTTGGAGGGTGGCGGCCCAAGGAGATCGTCTTTTGTAAGAAGAAAGTCGTCAGACGGATGCCCTTCCCGGCGAGCTTTGGTTACCCTGTCTGCCTGACGCTCTCTGATCTTGGCAAACACATTTTGGAGAGCACGCGCGTTGCCGAAGCCCTTCGTACCACGACCTCTACCCAGACGACGAACAACAATGCGGCCGTGCAGACCTCGGATTCCATCATTGTCATCGACTTTCATTCTGCCCTGATACCACTGTTCAATCATCGTCTCTAACATGTCCATTAAATCTGCATCCTCATAGTCTTTGAATTGAAATGTGTACGGAACCCGGCTTGGCAGTCCTGGATTATGTTCAAAGAAGGTCTCCATCTCCTTATTATATCCAGCAAATATAAAGACGATTCGGCCAACCTGATTCTCGAGTTCCGCAAGAAGGAAATCCAAGACATTCTTACCACCAGGAATGTGGTCCGCTGTGAGCTGGTATGCCTCATCTATGAAGATCGTGCCACCCCCTTCCTTCAAGATGGCGTCAATATGCTGCTTGGCACCGGAAACGCCTTCATTGGCCAAACGAGCGCCGGTGGTCTCCAAAAACTGTGTACCTGGAAGGACTTTCATAGACGCTAAGAATTGTCCATAAAGTCGTGCAATGGTGGTTTTGCCTGGAAATCGTGAGCTCCAGTTATGAGTACTAGCATAGACTCGCCTGTTCCGGGGTTCCCTAGCATGGCAACGTTGAACCGTTCCTTTGTAAATGATGCATTCTGGCGGATTGATGTGTCTACCTTGTCTTTGATGCGCAACACCTGCATTTTGACCTCTTCAAGTCCAGTCATCTGAATTATGTCATCGATGGTTCGATTGTTCTCTCCAAGTACGTCTTTGTGGTGTTGCCAGAGATCACCAGCCCGAGAGTTTGTCGATGAACGAGGTGGTGATGTCGACGACGGATTCGCCGCCACCGTAGACTGGTTGGGGCTTGGTTGAGAGGACTGTGTGCCTTGCGTTGTACCTGACAGCTTTGAAGAGAAGAGTGAAAAGAGACTTGGGAAACGAGTATTCTGAGCAACAGCATCTTGCAAATCCTTTTCCTTCTGCTGAATGGCTTTGCGCTGCTCCTCAGCCACTTCAGCGTCTCGCCGAATTTCACGCTGCTCAGCCAACTTGGCATCAATTGACGCGATCCACTTGGCGTACTCGAGTGCCTCTGCGTCTCGTTTTTGCTGTCGTTCAAAAGCTTCTTGTTGACGCTTTTCGTCTTCTCTTTGTTCACGCTCGCATTGTTGGCATGGTGGAGGAGTAGGCCCTTGGCATCGCCATTGCTGGGAATGGCCTCGTGGGCACTTCGAGTTTACAATGCGTGTGCATTTTACAGCAGAATGCTCGAGGAGCCTGTGGCATTTCGAAGCGCACGTGTGGACTCGACATTGCAAAAGAACACCACTTAAACAGCAAGTCAAAGACAACAATTATCATAATTGATGCTTACCAAGGTAGAGAGCAGCCACCATCAGGACACTGCTCGTCGAAGTCGGCAGGTGTTTTCAAAAGACTGGTCTTGTTGGGATGTTGCTGACATCTGACAGGAAATCCATCGTACAGATGTTTGTTCTTTTCTAAAAGTTCAAACAGTTTCGTCCACACCTCAGCGCCTTTCCGAGAATTTTTGAAGGTGTGAGGGTTACCGATCATAATTAAAGCATTGCGAGCTCGTGAGAGGAGGACATTGACTCGCTCAGGTGAAGACATGAATCCAATGTCGTTGTTGGGATTGCTTCGGGTCAGAGATGCAATGACAATGTCGCTTTCCTCGCCCTGGTAGTTGTCTAATAAACCTAGTCAAGTTTGAAGTTGTGCACACATTTTCCACATTACCGATCGTGGCTAGACGAATTTGCGTTTTGCGCTTAGCTGTGGACAATGGGCCAAGTAGACCAACCCGATTGAGCTCGTGTGAGTCGAGGTCATTGAGAACTGGGTCGTTGTCTTTCTTCAAAGCATCGCGCAATGCACGGAGCTGGCCAAGATAGGGAGTAAGAATGACCAGATGCTCAGACTTATAACCCTGCTGCAAAAGATAGCGCAAGATCTTCAATACCATCTGGACTTCAAATCTATAACCACTTAGTAGATGTTAACCCAAGAGGGTCGGCTAGCATACTTGTTTTGTTTTGAAGATTTAGCGCTCATGTCCCTCCGTTCTTCAAGCCCATCGTCATCAAGTTCATGCTGGTCATGCTGAATGAAAATAACGTTATCGCAGACCCCTCCAAGGTTGGGACGGCCTTGAGTTTTCGGGGCATCGACGAGGTCAGGATATGTCAGATGTCGGACAAATGCTGAGATCTCTGGGCGCATTCTATGCTGCGCAACCAATGTAGTGTGTGGATATCCTTTAAGCACAAGTCGCTCGAACAAGCTCCGGTTCAGGTCGTAACCATCACCCTTCTCCACTGTCAACGCATAGTTGTTGACCTTAGGCCGGAGTTGCCTGATAATCATTATTCAAAAAGGACTGAGCCGTCAAATCCACGTACTTGTGATCTCCAATCAAAATGAGTTGTTCGGTCTCGTCGGCAAGCGCAGTGAGAATATGGCTCTCCAAAATCTCGCCCGCTTCCTCTACAAGCAGGACACCGGGCTGAGCGGCTCTAATGTCCCAGTGTCACTATGAAACTAATCAAAGGTGCTTATCTCACCTAATATCTGCCCGATACTTTGCTGCACCAGTTGTTGTACAGCCAATGATCCTCTTTTCCCTGAGCATCATCCCTTCGCTTTCATTGAGTTTGCGATCAATCTGAGAGACGCATTGATTGTATTGTTCTGCATCAGAAGTGAAGCTGTCGATTATCTCCGCTTGTATTTCTTCTAACCAGGAAGCCCAGTGTTTCCGTCGAGCATCCGGGTTCATGTTCCATATTTCTTGGATCGATTCTGACTGGAGATGAGGAGAGTCGCGGAAGATTCCCGCATCCTGACCCAAAGCCCATCGATGGATCATGTAATCATCTGATATGGCCTTACCATCCTTGCCAATCTGCGTCATTCCATCTTGGGAGTCGGGGATGCGGAAAGCTTCGAAATAGGTTGCGTGATCAAACTGGAGATGTTCTAGCACGTCTTCGTTTCGGGTCTTGCTGTTAGTGTATTGCTGAAAGGTGCGTTCGAGTTGCTGAGCAAGCTGCTGTGCAGAAGCTTTCTTTGCATCTATCTCCTGCCATGTGGATTTACTCCTCCTGTATCCACTATTTTTGACCAGATTCTGGAGTCCAAGATCCGAAGTAGTAGCAGAAGCTTTGCCTCCCATTCGGACCATGCTTTCTGAGGGTATTCCAATGCTGATCAGGTCGTCGAGGAATTGATCGAGGGCATGATTTGTGTAGCAGACGATAAGTATTGTCTTATCAGATTTGTCGTGCAGGATCTTTGCGAGTAAAGCTCCAATGAAGGATTTTCCTGTCCCTGATGTTACAATGAGTATGGAGGATAGACTCTAAACAGAAAGCAAACCCGGAGGGCCTTGGATCAAAGACACTCTTTGCGAGAGGGCGGAAAGAAGAGAATCTGCCTGAGCCTTATCAAGGATGATGGATTTTGATGTGCCTAAGAGGGAGCACAAGTCTTGCCAAGGCCTGGCCTTGATAGCATTGACAAGTGAGTCAGGACAGCTGGGCGGCTTCAGCAGCACCGAGTCTTTGTTCCAAAGAAGCACCTCCGAAGATAAGGAAAAAGCCTTCTTTTCTTTGAGCGCTAGAAGCACAGGCTCATAGGAGAAGACCGCAGTGTTGATCTGCAGAAGGTTGATGTGTTTAGCTTGTGAAAGACTGGAAAGTAATTTGATTGTAGCCGTTGGGTCTTCAAATTGAAGGACGACAACAGGGGGAGCTCGGGACAAAAGGTCTTCGTCCCGATGCACACTCGGGAAAGCTACAATTCGCTGGTCGACGAGAAGACATGTCATGGACTGGTGTCTCCATACGGTTCTGTTGTCCTGTAAGAACTTTCTGCGATCTGTGGGTTTTACTCCTTTGAAGAATTTGAGGTCAGGACTGCATGTGAACGCAAGTCCCCACTTCAGCATCCTTTTCCCGGACTGGTAAAATAAATCCTGAAGCGCAAGAGAATCAATAACGAGACCCCGATGTTTTCCTTTCTTCTTTTTCAAGGCAATGTCTAGTTCATCTCGCATCTCGTATATGAGATCCTCTCGAAGCAAGCGAAACTGATTATCGAGATGGATTGATTCGCGACAGGCTTTTGTTTCTGGATCTTCGAGATACGAACATGGACGCAGAAAAGGCTTGTCCGTCGAATTAAGCTCAGCTGCAGTAGGCAATATGGCAATATGACGAAAGTCAGGAAAATCATTATCATGGCGGCCGCCTGGGCCCTCTTGTAGCGAAACAGTGGGGTCTGTTACGGAAGATCTGATAATGTGCTGAATCTTCTGAGCCAATGCGCGCGTCTCGTTGTGCGAGGAGTTGAGCAACAATTCCATGACGTCGGTGTCTTCAGCAATCTCGCGCTGAAGTCGTGCCTGATCACCAGGTAAACATGCTATTGCGTGTAGAAGCCAGGAAAATGCATGTTGGGCCTTGTCATGCAGCTGTTTGCTACGAAGGGCGAGCAAGAATGCTGACCAGAAAATAGGTGGTTCAATGATTGCAAGGATCACTGGATTCAGGAAGGTGCCGTTGCTGGTATATATCAAGGTAAGTAGAGAGTATTACGATTGGCTTTCACCTACGCGTAGCTAGCAATTCCTGAAGATGCCAAGTACATCAACAAGTCGGTGGCCGAGCCATTCAGAAATGCTGAAGAGGTGTTGAACCTCATTGAGTCTTGCAAGCTTGAAAGCCCTTTAGAGTTCGAAAGGAGCTTGCTGACAAGCGAGCTAGCATCTGGTGCAGCACAAATCGCCTCGATAAAGAGAGAAGAGTTCTGAGGACTCAAAGGTTGGTTGCCTTGACACACGGAATCGAAAAATCTGGAAAGCTTTATCGACCTCATGATGGTAGAAGCCATTGAAACGCTTTGTTCGCCCAAAGCAGCCCCTTTATATGCATGCTGCAGAACCTTAACGTCAAATAAGGAAGTGGACGATCCCTAGCTGTTGAATGAACATGTGTTGTGGGCGTCTGTGGGTGAAGATGCATGATGACATAAGCAGAGAAGGTTTGCCGCAATGAGCACTGTGCCCACAAACGCTACTCAGGCGAAAGAAAGGTTATACACACAGCTTTCTGCCAGTCTTTCAAGACTAACAAAGGCTATGAGCCAGACAGCTGATCTCTGTGAACAGCTTCAAGGCGATCTGCATGCTATGCAAACATTTGCCGGTTTGGACGCCGCCAAGTGCGTGTCTTCTCGTGGTCTCAACACATTAATGGTTCGGTTAGGTTCATGACGGTGGCAGCTGCTTTAAATCCGGAGGAATTTGACGCCAGTGAGCGCGGTGCTAAGGACGCGAGCCATTAACAAATTTGTGTACTGTACAAGCCTGCCACTATTGCCTTATATCAGGCCCCGTTTGCCTGCCCACCTCCTACTATCCCAGATACCGTTTTCTGCATCTCATTCCATTCTGTTTCACGCGGTATCGCCAGATCGCCTATGTCAAAGACATACAGCTTACCGTCACTGCCTCCAACCGCAGCTCGGCGACCGTCTTTACGATCCCACGCAAATTTATTGATCGCCCGGTTTGTACCCACACCTGTGGAGACGAACGGCACCTATATATACTCAGTTCAGTTGGGCGCTAGACCGACAAGCGATACAGCACCTCCGTGTCAATATTCAAATTCCACAAATCAAACCTGCCTGCACCATCCACGCTCGCAAATACGGCAGGATGCACTGGATGCCACTTGACATCATAGACGTAGTCGTTTGCCTCGTCAAACGAGTACAAGGGCGAGATTAGGTGTGGCGATGTTGAAGGCTTTGAAAGTGATTTCGCTCTCCACAGCTTGACTGTCCAGTCCACAGAACAGGTCAGGAACAGGTCCGAAAAGTCCACCGAGCCTACGAGAGGATGAAAGTCCAGGCCCATAACAGGTCCTGCATGACCCTTATAGACATCATACTGATTCAATCCAGCCTTAGCACCTGCTCGGTCATATCTGTTTGCCTGATAAACGTTACCCTCCTCTGTCCCTACCCAGAATGTCGTGGTCTCGTTGTCCGGGAAGTCAAGTGTGGTGATGGCGACTTCACCTGTCTTGTTATGTCCAGCGTGAATCAGCTCCAGGGTTTCCTTGTAATGGTCAGACAGCTCACGAGGTCATTGGATATGCTAATACCTGAGGCTGAGCAAGCATGTCAACAAGCCAACTACAGACTGTACCATCCGTGCTACTCGTTATTAGATTGTGTGCGTTTTGTGTGCCTACCATTTGCATAGCATATACAGGATGTGTATGGCCTGCCGCAGACAACGGGGTCTTCAACACCGGTAGATGCTTCGACCGGGTGTCCCATAGTAGGATTTGGCCAGAATATGTGCCGCCAAAGATCAAGTTGGGATGAAAAGGAGAAAACTTGACCGAAAGGACGTCAGACTAGAGCCTGCGATAAGTCAACAATTGATGCAGTCAAATACACGCCTACGGACTTGAGAGTGGAAAACAAATTCAGGACGCTCGAGGAGACGGAGATTCCAAACCGCAACGATACCGTCCGGTTCGTTCAGAGCCGCAGGGTTTTTGTTATACGATGCCACACTAAGTTCAGGGTACTATTCAACCCGGTCAAAATTCGGATCGAAAGAAGAGATCGCGCTTGCTTTTGGTGACCAATCCACATCCGTTATCGAGCGATTCTTTCCATATCGTTCATCCCAAAATTCGCATACACGCTTGACGCGACCCTCAGAATCGTCCCTGGATAGCTACTAAGGTGCAGCTGAATTGGTGAAATGCAACCTACCCTCCCGCTTCAGCACTATCTCGATAGTTGGTAACATAGTCGTACGGATCGTTCAAAACCCGTTGGACGACCTTTGTGTGCTGTTCCACAAAATCCAAGAATTCAGGGGCAGAGAGTATGCTTGCTCTCTCTTCCTCTGTCAGCTCTGCGTGACATTGAAAGTTTGAAACAAGGATTCGAGACCTTAACACTCACCCCGAATCTCTTGCTCAATCTCTTCGTCAAGCTTGACACTTTCAGCTTCAAGCTCCTGATCTTGTGCTATTCGCTCTGCTTCGAGATCCCGTTCCCTTATTAGCCGCTGTCTGACCTCTTGTTCATAGTCGTCTGGCGGTGGGGTTTCGACTTGCACTGTCTGTACCTCTTTGTTGTATATCACCCGTTCCTTGCACAGTTAATAACACCTAGTCACAAAGCTGAGAAGCTCACTTTGCGAGGCAGCTCGAACAGCTCTTGTTCAATGTCAATTAAATCAGGAAGCAATCGGGGGATTATTTCACTGAATGCAAGTCAACTGGGCGTTATATAAAATAAGACAAACGTGCCGGTCGATGATGTTGTCTGTTGCTGAGTTATTGACTATCGCGGACCCGGTAGTAAAATCGCTTTGCCTGCTCGCACGGCCAGACATCAAGCTCGGAAGGTTAGGCTGACCCATCTGTGGTGTACTGGGAATTGAGGACGCCGGTGTCAGGTCGCCACTGTCGACAGCGCCAAGTCTGCTTCCACTTCTGCTATCTTTGAAAATATCATTGAGTAGGCCATCCACATCGGTAACAATCGACTTTCGAGGCGTAGATGTACTAGCAGCCTACTGAATTGGTTACACATTTGCGGCATGAAAAACCTTACTTCGACCTTTCGATCAGACTCGACTTTTTGTCGGTCAGCTCGAAGCTTTCGTAGCTCTGCAAGCTTCGCTTTTTTGGCTTCGATTTCAGCCCGCCGTTTATCGGTTGACGACGACATGGTAGAGCGCGATTACTTTCGCGTGACTGCGTCGCTACATATTCCCACGAGAAACAGTCATACAAGTCGTAATACATTGCCCTTCTCCTCATCCAACACACGGATCGTCTTCTCCCTGGAGCCTAAAAGAGTCAATATTTTGGTTATTCAATAAATACGCCAAACCTCGTGGTACGGACGGAGTATACTGGAATCGTTGCCAGTATTCAACACTCCTGAAATGCCTAAAAGACATGATGCCCGCCTCGACAAAGGCAGTGCGAAGCGTCGGACTCGTCTCCGTCGCGTCTTCTGCAAACTCCAACAGAGAATCGATAACCTGCGGGGCTTCCTGTATGACAGGCTGGCCGAAGGCACCCAACCTTGGCAGTATCAATCAATGTTTATGCGCACCAGCAGGCGCTGAAAGCACATACGATCCTCCAAGAATAAATCTTATAAGAACGTACAACAAATCCACTACATGTTTATATGGGATCTTGGTCATTTGGGCGTGCAATTCTCGACAGCCTTGGTGACGGAATGTCGACGAAGCCATAAGCTTTACAAGCGTCTTGATGACCAACTGCTTGACTTCAGGATCCTCACAACTGTTGGACGAGATGAGGATACAGAAAAAAGAATAACGTCCAAGTCACCGTGACAGCGATAGCAATTCGGCACAGCTATCATTAGCTATGAAAAGCTTAGTGTCCTTCTGGTTCAAAACAGAACTAATAGACAACAGTCTCCGCAAGATGAACGGTTTTCCCAGCTGATCAGCAGCAGCAGCGGCTTGATGGTATTGTGACATGACATGATTGCAGAACGATTCATCGAACGCTTGTAGAAAACGTGCTGGCCAATATTTTCGAAGCAAAGACCATCGCGAAGCCAGGGTTCGATGATTGATCGGGTGCACTGCCAGCTCAGACAGTGTAGATAGAGAAAGCGTGAATACAGCGGCGTGAATTTGCTCTTCTTGAACCATGCGAGGCAATTCGAGGTCTGAGAAGTCTGATAGACATAGGCAAAGGATGAGATCCATATATCCACATTCCAGAACTGCCTGGGCACCCGATACACTCTGTTGGCTGAGCAGTAACAGAAATCGAAGAAAAGGGAGGATGCTTTGGCTGCTATCGGAGGAGTATTCGAATATTGCCTGAAGGTTCAAATGAAGATTTTCGCGAGTGATTTCCATCCTGACTGGTATTCAAATAGGGTAAAGTCTGGGACTTGGACTTACCATGAAGTCGGAAGACAGGCCAGCAATTGGGACACTATCATCCGAATTTCATTATCAGCTCTTTCTGAGATAATTTCCGCCAATAACTGTGACTCCCCAGACTGGATCTGGACCAGGAGCAGTGCCAACGCCTCTATGCGAGCTTTCCTGTTACGAAATCCGGGACTGCACATAGATGAATCGTCGGAGACAAAGCATGAATAGACAAAGAAGACAGACTTGGAAAGAGTCAGGAGGTTTTCAAAGACATCTTCAGCATTTGGGTCTTTGTCTTTCATCGGAAATTCATCTTTTAGAATTCTCAGACTGTGCAAGATGATGCCATCCCTGATGGAACTATGCGACCGTGACGCCGTGGATGCAAGGCCTCTAAGAAGGCTGAAAGTGAAGCTATTTCTCTGGGAAGAATCAAATCCCTGGGGCAACCATTGGCAGTCTTTCTTGAAGTCGACATTTTCAATAGCTAGTGTCGAGCTGTCCAAGAGCGCACTAGAATCTTCATTGCCTTTGATACTGTCGTCAAAATCAAGGGTCTCCTGTTTGGGCCGCTTCTGCATGGACCATTAGCGCGTTAAATAACTTGTCATGTCGCGAGTCGCTCACCGGTCGCAGAGCGCCTCTCAGCTTCGTTATGACCGTGAAAGCTGCCTGTGGAATCAGTGGCATCGCGAGGGGGCAGTCAGCGGGAGTAGAGAGATGTCCATCGCCTTATTTATTGACAAGATGCTAGTGAGAACATTTCGAACATCAGCTAACAAACTCATCTTCCACCCCTATAAGCCAGTGCGGCCATCAGATATGCAAAGTATTGTACATGGGTCTTTCATTAGTCTATTGAAGTTGCAAGATTTGCATACGTTCCTCTTTCACAGCATACAACATAACAAATCGATATCCTTCGCCCTTCTTCTTCAATACCGCTTCTCTGATCAGGTTTGGATACGAGGCCTGTTGTGTCGGAAAAGCTGCACACATTGTTTTCCACGTCTCCTCGTCCGTGAGCCAACTCGCTGACTTGACCATCGAGTCGAACACGCCAGACGGAACATCCACTGCGATAGTTGGCATTCCATCCGGCCTCAGGAAGATCTTGCGAATCTCTTCCGCAGTCTCAAATGCCCGATCTTCAAAGATGTGCTTTATCTGCTTCCTCTGCTTCTTCGTATCCGTTACTGGAAGTACTGGTTGAACCGTAGATGCGAATGGCTTGGAATTGGATGGCAAGTTCGTGGCGTAGTCCTCGGCCAAGATCGGGGCCTGGGCAGTGGCGATATCTATCCGTCGCTGCTCGGCTATTTCCTGCCGAAGCCATTGAATGAGATCTTGGCGAGAAACTAGAACCCGTCAATAAAGCCTAGGAAAAAGAAGAAACATTTGCCTTCAGTTTCATCGCCCTTCAATACACTCTTCACTTTGAACGCAGATTGGTCCCTTCTCCCAGCTCGTGGTCGGGGGTATAAGATGAATCTACCCAATAAATAAGCGCCAGAAAGTGGACCCACAATCACACATACAATATCCCTTCGTCTGCACACCTTTCAACAAAATTTTCCGAGTGTTGTAACCCAGATTCATAGACCATATCACAGCTAATGTTATGCTTCCATAAATAAGACGCAACCTCCAAACGGTCCTGGAGGCATCCTGTCTGGTGAGAAACAACGTAAACATCGCATCGCTTGCGAGTCCAGAAACCAAAAGATCTTTCTTCCTTGATAAGAGATTTAACCGAGGATGACTGGTGTGCTACGAGTGCTGTCTTGATCTTCTCGATGGAAATTTGCAAAGCATAGGCTCCAGCTTCAGGTTTGGAAGTCGAAGTTGGAGACGTATAACGATGTATGAGACTGTCATATCTGCCACCCGCCGCCAGGATATCCATGCGCTTGCTCTTCCTGGCGACTTCAATGAGGATACCATTTTTGAAGTAACTGTTGTGGCTTCCGATCATGAATGGATGAAACAGAAGTGGCCTAGTAGCGCCGGCAGAGGTAGCGTATAGAATTACAGTTTTCATTTCCTCGATGTAAGGGCGGAATAGCTGCGCCAAGGGTGATGAAATCTTATCTAGGCGATATATTAGGTTTTCAACCTCGTCTTGATCAAACGTTAAAAACGAAAAACAGAATGACGGCAGACCTCACCAAAGTCAGACAAGATCTCCAATTCGTCAACCGTTGACTTGAGCAAACCCCTTTTGAGTAGCAGTGTTCGCTTTTGAATCAACGATACTTTCGAATAATAGAGTATTTCAATGACGTTTGCGCGGTACCCTGATGGAATACGGTCCATGATCAAATCCACGACTGATACTGTCAGCTTGAAGCTTTGCTCATGCGGATTTACCTACTGGACGAATGAGACATGAAGATATCGTAATTCTCGATCAGATTTGGGAAGCTATCCAGAATATGATTCGCAACGGATATGATTTCCGCGGCCGAAGTGGCGAGTCCCGATTCGACGTCTGGGCTAATGATGTCAAATACAGCAGCCTTCTGAGCTTTAGGATGTCCTGCAACGGCACTGAAAGTGTTCTGAGCTAAGCATTATGACTGGTCACGATACTCACTTGGGCTTATAGATATCTCGGATGTGATATCGTTTGATGCGATTGTAGCCGGCTTTGGCTGCGAGACGAGCGAACGGGACCAATGCATTGTTAGGCAAAGTGACAATGTCGCCATGCCGATCCAGGAAAACTGCATGCTTACCCTCTTGTTCCTGGGCCATATCAAAAATGGGCATGAGAAGTGTAGGTTCCATGTCCACAGCACCATGCAATCGGAAGACTGAAACGAGTCGTTCAGTTATGATACCAAGCAGTGATCCCAATTCTGGTGGCTCTGTGTCCATGTCGTAGAGAAAACATCGAACAACGTTTTGAGGCTGGCTAAAGAGTGATGACATAGCGGCTTCATGATAAGGTGAATCGGGTTTGGCTGTCAACCAATATAAGCTTGCATATTGTAAATGGGACAACAACAAACATATCATCTGCAAAGCACTCCTAAAATATTCATCTTCGAAACCATGAGGAAGCAGCGGACTCTGAGAAAGTTCGAGAGCTGTGGGACGCTTTGCTGGATCGTGATGCAATAATTGAGTAATGACTGTGAGTCAGTTAGTTCAAGTTCGAGAAGGCCAGACCCGGAACTCACTTTCTCGTTGACGTATACGGAGAGGATCCCATTCTACAGGAAACTTGATCTCAGGCTTCCTGAGGTCTTCAATTACACGGATGCGTTCCGCCCCAGTATTAAAAGGAAAATTCATCTCGAAGAAGACGATCTGAGCAAGTTGAATACGCTACGTCAGAAGAGATTAAAATTCTGACCCCTAGGCTGTACACGTCTGCCTTGGTGTGGTTGGTCGGTCCTCGCCTTCTGGACTGAACTTCTGGCGCTATGTATAGTGTGGTCCCCACATCTTTCAGGAATCAGAGTCTGCAAGAAACAGGCAAATAGTTTTCTGACCGAGCGTCATATCGGAACGCAATGCTACAACATTGAGAGACACATCCGACGGGTCGACCTCTGCGAGACTGGAAGTAGCTAGGCCAAAATCACCCACTTCGTTGTACATTGAGTATGCAATAAAACGGGAACCATCAAACTTGCCTTTTACATCTCCTTTCCCATCTACATAAACACTGTCAGCTCAGTTGAACACATTGAGGCCGATTACTTACCAATAAAGATATTGGTCAACTTGATATCACGATGAAGCTGTTGACGAAGCGTGTTAGCCTTGATTGCTGATAGTTTGAAACTACTCACAATCCCTAAAGATGCCATATGTACTAGAGCTTCCAGAATCTGTTTGAAGAGCCTCCATGCTTCGTCTTCCGAGAGACCATCATTCACTTGCTACATGCGTCACTTAGTCTGGAGATTGAAAGCTCATACTATACGTACCTCCTTCAGTGTCTGCCTCTCGACAAATTCCTGGACATGTGTTAGA
The DNA here is from genome assembly GCA_003313965.1 of Megacollybia marginata. Taxonomy (NCBI): domain Eukaryota; kingdom Fungi; phylum Basidiomycota; class Agaricomycetes; order Agaricales; family Porotheleaceae; genus Megacollybia; species Megacollybia marginata. Next base: position 34,040 of record QLOY01016586.1, read on the forward strand.
ATGCGTACATCCATGTCGCGGCGGCAAACCATTTGTATGTATAACGTCCGCTGGAGCTGCGGAACAAACTCAGGGGTGACACTTCTGCGGAACTCGACAAGATCGCCATCACTATCTGTGTCTTCCTCTTCGCCGGAAGACGTCGAGGCCCGACGAAAGTGAATACTGGGAAAGGAACCGCGTGATGCACTTGAGCCCAGTTCCATCTCATCCAGATCGTCGTACAATTGGAAGCTAATATTCGAGCCCACAAAAGATGCGGGCACCGAGGTTTGGCCGGACATGGAAGAGCGCTCAGAGTCGGAATCTGCATCGGACACTGCAGTGGAGATAGGTTCCGTACGTTCTGAAGTTTCTAGCCACGTCGTGTAGTATCGAACGATAAATCGATGAGAGAGACGACTGAGAGCATTGACTTCTCGGAATATCTTGACATCACTGTGAGCTTTCAATCGCACCTTTTTCACTGAAAGAAAGAAGGTCAGTGGCGATATATCAGAAAGGGATCACTAACCGGCATATATACGATCGTCGATTTTATTACGAGCTTTGACGACAGAGCCATACGCCCCCTTTCCCTGAGGAACATTAACATTGTAAAAAGGATGAGCAGTGGCGAACCAAAAGTTCTAATTCTTCCCAATCTTCTTTCCAGCGACTGACATGCTTGATGCCGTTCGCATTCCCGTTGGATTGCTTTGCTGTCAAAGGCGCCTTAAAGTACTCATTTTCAGGTGAGTGCCCATGATTGAATTGCATTGGAGTTCGCAGATCTAGAACATCAAGTCTTCATTATGATTTCCATGGAGTAACATACCGGGAATGGCAATAACCGGACTTCTGTTGCTGGGCATGCAGCCTGGTGCAATCTTAGCTAGCTCACTGATAAGCGCTGTGCAGCTACTGAGTTTCCTAGTCTTGGGGAAAAACATGCTGAAAATCAAGTTTTGTAGAGGTGAAGAGATACATGCTAGACGCCTGATCAAAATTTGGAGGAAAAATGAGTCGGAGGAGTCGTACAGGCGTCGAATGCACTATCAAGGTCTGAAAATCGCTCCACAACGTCCAGACCCATGAGCATCTGAAGGACTACGATTCCTGCATCATGAATATCACGCTGACGAGTGTACAACAATGCAGATTCGTATTTGACGTCGCGATACAACCTTAGTGAATAAGATCAGAGGCGACGACGGGCGTAAGAATTCTTACCACGCCTCAGGTAGCTGAGCTTCTACGTTTGCAGATAAATGGCTTGCAATTGGGTTCGACTTGTGTAGGTCTAAGAGACGAACGTGATAGCCGACCTTCTGTAGTTTGATCTGCTTTGAAGGTGAAGGCTGCTCTCGGGACACCAAGCCCACAGCTCGAGGGTTGATACCTATGGCAGACATGAGTCATTAGAGGTTTGGGTCAGGAGAGGCGTGACCTCGATGAACAAGCTCAGCAGTATGAATAGCGCTCAAACCCGCTAGGATCTGAGAAAGGTAATCCTATGAGGGAATGAATGAGATGAAGTTGGGTCAGAAAAAAGAGTACACACAGATGCACGATCTTCTCGCAGACACTCTGAATCCTCCAAAACGTCTTGAAGAGTCAACGATGGAGGTTGTTCGGACAATATAATCAACTGGGGAGGAGTACCAGAGTTCGACTTCACTAATTTGACGGCCAGAATATCGAGAACGTTTGCGTGACGAAGGGAGGTCAGACGCTGTATTTCAGTCTCAAGCTGGGTTAGCTTCTTCCTGCCTTGACTGGTAGTGTAATAGTGGGATTCAAAAGTGACAACATATAGCTCCAGTGGTGTTGATGGGTTCGCGGTCTCGAAGAGATCAGCAGCATATAGGATGCCGAGACAGTCTGTCAGTAATTAAATTGAGAAAAGACGTTGAAATGAAGAAGCGTACAATGCCTGGGGTGGAAATACTTGACTGTGTCGTAACGAATTCCATGAACTAGAAATCCGTCCTCAAAGGTGACTGTCGGGATGTCACTAACGGGTGTAGGAACTTCTGTAGTCTCTGAATTGGCTCGCTTTCGGCGAGACTGCTGCTTTGATGCCATAATCATTTGTCTAAACGCATCGGCCTCGAATTGCTGCTCCAGCTCCTTGGCGCGTCTGTTTGCCCTTTCCATTTCTTGTTCCTCTTCTTCTTTGGCTTTCTGTTGACGGAGCTGCGAGATAAGCCATGAGCTTTGATGAATATTAATAGCAGGAACACGGACGCGTTGCTCATTTTCAGCACGTTGAGTCATTTGGAAGGCCAGTGATCCTGGAACTTCAGCCGGAGGGGATACATTTGTACTGAGCCATTCCTGGCAGAAGGCAACAATCTGTTGGAGTCAGAATGGGGGTTCCATGTGAGTTGCGAGCTCAGATACCTGAAAGACCATCTCTGAGCCCTTCTGGGCTTGCGCTTCGGTGTGGACTGCATGAGTGAGCTTTGCCACTTGATCATTATGAAAGGCCGGTGCTGGCCTCTGGATGGTAAAGATCGGATAGGTGAGGGCAGGATATGTCTTTGGGAATCTTGGATGCAATGTAAGCAAATGCCGAGAAAGCAGCGACTTACTTGACGTTCAGATAGCAAGCTATCTTTGGGGAGTCTGGATGCTGAACTCTGATGTCGAATTCAGGCAAACGAGCGGCGCCCTGCGGGTTATAGATATAAAATGAAAGGAAAGCTTTGCATACGAACCTTCCATGCTTTGGGCGGTGGGGTTTCTGTAAAGTCATCGGCATAGATTGACTTCAATGCGGTGAGTTCCTGCTGCTGTAATTCTTCACAAGATTCCATGATGCGCGTAAGTTTAAGGCCCCAAGGACCCGATACTCAATGCACCATGATGGCACGTAGCCTTTGTTTTGGTGTTTGGTGGTGGAGGTCAAAGACCTCTCGAGTCACGCCTTTTATTTCCAACTCTGGCCTCGTTCTGATACACGTTGTGATCTCGCTAACAACTAGTTGGAAACGTTTCATATACGCGTCGTATAAAGGACAAGTCTATAATTGGCCGCGGATAACTATTACGTCGTGTTTTGATGCTTTGATACTTGTTGCACCACCACTCAGTGAAACGATACTCACAGCTCAAGACCGAAGCTTAGTCTACTTATTGCGACTTAGTTTTGGCAGATTGGCAATAGGTCTATAAATAGTACACATCTTGTTACTGGGTCACGTGAATATCGAGTCAAGTTTTATGATCTCGCGATGGCTGAAAGTGCAGCCAATTTCTCTCCAGACCCGCCAACTATCACGAAGAGTGCAGGTGAGTTGCGTTCTGTTGCATCTTAAACTGGCTGATCACCTGATAGCGAAGAAGGAGGCAAAGCGACTCGAGAAAGAGGCCAAAGTCGCAGCCAAGTCCGTAAAGGCTGCAGTAACACCCAATTCTTCAGAAAAGAAACAGAAAGAGGCAAAGAACTCGAAAACTGACGATGTGTATGTCGACAACACGCCCAAGGGCGAAAAGAAAGGTCGCGCAGTGATTAGCCAAGTTGTTTCACTGATCTCGAGTCAGATCTGTCCCAGCCCATGGCCGCAGGTTACAACCCACTCGCTGTAGAAGCAGCCTGGTACGACTGGTGGGAGGCACAAGACTTCTTCAAGCCACAGTTGACCCCAGCAGGCGACCTCAAGCCAGAGGGTGTCTTCGTAATTCCTATTCCTCCTCCAAACGTCACTGGAAGTCTGCACATTGGCCATGCACTAACCACTGCCATTCAGGATACTTTGATTCGATGGCAAGTACTTATTTGGCCTTTCCTTCTCGATCTCATACATCAGTAGGAATCGGATGCTTGGAAAGACTACCCTCTTCCTTCCGGGTTTCGACCATGCTTCAATATCTACACAGTCGGTCGTAGAACGACGTCTCTTCAAGACTTCGGGTCAAACTCGCCATGACCTTGGCCGTGACAAATTCTTAGAGACAGTCATGGATTGGAAAAACGAGTGCGATGCATCACATCTACCTTCTTTGTTGTCTGATCAATTTTAGCTACCAAGGTCGCATCACAAAGCAGCTCAGACGTCTTGGAGGCAGCTACGATTGGACACGTACAGCATTCACCATGGATGAGGTGCGTCATTATCATAATCAATCTGAACGCATTCCCGATCTCTGTTAGCAATTATCCAAAGCCGTCAATGAGACTTTTTGTCGTCTACGGGAAGAAGGCATCATTTATCGGGCAAATCGTCTCGTCAATTGGTGTGTCAAAATGAACACCACTCTCTCTAACCTGGAGGTTTGTCTTCTGTCGCCTCCCTAATCCACTTCAACACATTACAGGTGGAACCTAAAGTTCTTACTGGTCGGACAATGCTGAGTGTGCCAGGTTATGATCCCAAGGAAAAATTCGAATTTGGTGTAATGGTCTCGTTTGCATACAAGATTGAAAATTCAGGTAGCGCTTCCCTTCTTTGTCTAGTCCTTCCTCATTTTGCAGATGAAAGAATCGTCGTGGCAACAACGCGTCCCGAAACCATGCTCGGCGACACGGCTATAGCCGTCCATCCTGATGATCCTCGTTACAAAGTGCTCGTCTCCTCTCCCACCTTTTACAACGAGTGACGATTATTTTCAGCACCTTCACGGCAAATACGCTGTTCATCCATTCATCGATCGTCGTGTTATTATCGTTGCTGATACTATCGCTGATATGAATTTTGGGACCGGCGCGGTCAAGATCACTCCTGCCCATGATCCGAACGATTATGAAGTCGGAGTGCGACATAAACTTGAATTCATCAGTATTCTAAAAGACGATGGGACACTCAATGCAAACGTGGGTGACAAGTTCAAAGGCATGAAACGGTACCATGCCAGGGTAGCCGTCGTTCAAGCGTTGAAGGATGCTGGACTCTATGTAGAGACGAAGGACAACCCCATGGAGCTCAAAGTCTGCACGTCAGTCGTTCCCTTTGACATAGAATGTTATCTTACCCCCGGCAGCAAATCAGATGATATAATTGAACCTATTCTGAAACCTCAATGGTATGTCAGCTGTAAATCACTAGCTGATGAAGCTATCAAGGTGCCATTATATTTTATGAAAAACTACTATTCTGACTTGATGTCTTTTAGCGCACGCTCGCGGGTGAGCTCGTCGTCAACCCTAAGCATTCTGAGGGCGAGTGGTTCAGATGGCTGGAAGGCATTCAAGACTGGTGCATCTCGCGACAGTTATGGTGGGGACACCGTGTACCCGCCTACTTTGTCCGAATAGAGGGTACAGATCAGGATGTACGTGCGAGTCGCTGGGTATGTTTATCATTGATCGTACTCCTTAGACTGCCGACGACAAGTACTGGGTTGTGGGTCGAAGCCTGGAAGAGGCTACACAGCGTGCCAAGGTCCTCGCCGCAGGCGCCAAGTTCAGTCTCGAGCAAGATGAAGACGTCCTTGACACTTGGTTTTCTTCAGGGCTCTGGCCATTTTCCATAATGGGCTGGCCCGACAACGTGAGTACCGGACCCCACTTCTCTGTCACTTCCTCAAGCAAGACTATCAGACACGCGATTATAAGCTCTTCTATCCCAACACTTTATTAGAGACTGGTTGGGACATATTGTTCTTCTGGGTGGCACGCATGGTCATGCTAGGTCTCAAGCTCACTGGTACAATGCCATTCAAAGAAGTATATTGCCATGCAATGGTCCGCGACGCAGAAGGTCGAAAAATGAGCAAGTCCAAAGGCAACGTCATTGATCCTGTCGATGTTATCCGTGGTGTATCTTTAGAAACCCTTCACAAGCAACTACTCGATGGGAATCTGGATGAGAAAGAGATTAAAAAAGCCCAGACGAACCAGAAGAAGCAGTTTCCGAATGGAATTCCTCAATGTGGCACGGATGCCCTCCGTTTCGCACTCTGTGCTTATTCGGCTGGTGGTCGTGATATCAATCTCGATGTTCTCCGCATCGAAGGGTATCGCAAGTTCTGCAACAAAATTTTCAATGCCACCAAGTTCGCAATGCTGAAACTGGATGGAGAGTTCGTTCCCCTACCCATAGCCAAGGTCTGCACTAGGTCATTCGCGATATCGTAACTGATGCCTTCGCAGCCTAGCGGTAGTGAAAGTCTCGTCGAACAGTGGATCTTCCACAAATTGAATATTGCCGCTACCCAGCTGAACATTCACCTCACAGAGCGAAACTTCATGTCAGCCACCATCGACGTGCACAACTTCTGGTTGTATGAATTGTGCGACGTGTATATTGTAAGTCAAAATGGAAATCCTTTGGGATTAATTAATGTGTTCTGCAGGAAGCGATGAAACCTATGACTGACGAGAGTGCACCCCCTGCTGCCCGCAAGTCAGCCCAGCAGACCCTGTACACATGTTTGGATTATGGTCTCCGGCTTTTGCATCCGTTCATGCCATATGTAACGGAAGAACTGTGGCAGCGTCTCCCAAGGCGACCTAATGATTCTACACCGTCCATCATGGTTTCTTCCTTTCCGGTCTCGGTAAGTGGACGTTCGTTTTTATGGGTCCGGATTAACAAAAGCAGGACAATGATTTTGTCTTTGCAAATGCAGACAAGGAGTTCGATCTCGTGTTTTCTGCCATAACGACCACGCGTTCACTGGCAGCGTCGTATAATCTGCAGAATGAAATCCAAGGTCGGTGAATGATGTTTTGGCGAAACTGTTGTTCATTATTCGTTAAGCTACTCTGCTCATCTCTTCGGATGAAGAAGCCTCGTTATTCAAATCTCAAGCTGACACTTTCCGAACACTTGTCAAAGGTTGCAAGACTGTCAAGGTTGTGCGCAAAGCCGAGGACATCCCCCGGGGATGCGGAGGGGCAGTCGTTAGTCCTACTGTGGCAGTGCACGTTCTGATCCAGGGGGTTGTGGACGTTGCAGCTGAACTGACGAAATGTGAGAAAAAGCTGGACCTGGCCAAAATGAACCTGAAGAAGATAATCGATATGGAGGCCAAGTCAGACTCATTGCCCGCGAATGTTCGATTGGCGAACGAGGAAAAGGTCCGTTTACGTGATTGATGATATTCTGGCATCGCTGACGGATCTTGACAGAGGAAAACCCTGGAAGCAGAAATCCAGACGCTTGAAGCAGGAAAGGAGATGTTTACGAAGCTGATTGAATAGCATAGACCTCGCACGAGCAATAGCGGAAGCATTTTCTTCGATCTGATCTATAATTGAGGATAGAGAGTATGGAAAGTCTAGCCAGATGCAGACATTTACGGGCGTAGTTTGGCGTCGTCCGCGCTAAAAATTGTAGCAAGGATGGTCGCGTGCCAACCAAATGGGGATAGTCTGCGTAGGAAAAAGTTTTTTCGGACATCAAAAAGTTGTCTTTTACCAACCAGTACAGCTGTACTGGGACTGCTGAGCGCTACGCGACAGGATTTGTGTTCAAACTGGATTATCTCTGTGTCAGATGTTGCTATGCCAAAACATCGAATTGCAGGTACGTCGAGGTCAGGGTAGGGCACGACAATGAGCTCGGCTATGATCTGATCTTCTCTGCCTCATTTTCATCGGATTCTCATATATTTCATTGCCAGAATCCCAGTCGCTTCATCCTTCAGATTCTACCATAGACTCCGGTCAAAGTCAAAGCGCAAACATGGACGAGTACATCTGTCCGCTTTGTGAGACGGAATGCACCTGTTCTCGCCCAAAACACCCTGTGCTCAAGATAAAACTCACCATGCCTCCTTCCATGCTCAAATCTGACTCGGACTCTGTCATTCAGCCGCCAAAACGAAAGCGAGGTCGGCCCCCGAAGTCTCTCGCTTCCGTACCCCCTGTGACTCAACAATTACCAAAGAGAAAGCCAGGTAGGCCCAGAAAAAATCCTCTGCCACCATTGAGCGATCGATTTCCAACTTTTGTATCTGCCTCGGCTCTCTCGGCCTCAAATTCGTCTGCGTCTGATGCTAGCGACTCCCTCGACGACGATGTTGATTCAGCAATCGAAAAGGAAGAAGAGAAACTCATACGCAGAGAAGAACGCCAACGCGGCAAACGCGAGAAAAAAGTCGAACGCGCACGGGTACGCAGACAGCAACAAAACAGGACTGCCAGGAGAGAATCTGGCAGGCAATATCAACACCAGCAAGCCAAGAGAGAATCTAATCAAGGTCGTCACGATCTCTTGCACAGTGACGACAGCGACACTCATCCTCATAATGAATGGGTTATCCGGACCAGGCGTCCCAGTGATGCTGGTCTAACAGGTATGGACATCGACGCGTCCTCTTCCTCGTCCACAGCCTCTTCAGACTCTTCGTCCGATGAAGAGGAAGATGATGATGATGGGGAGGACGCAGACGAAGAACCAGAGATGATGGTCGCTGAAGTCGAAGATGAAGAAGACGATGGCCCCTCATACACAGGTCTAGCTACAGGTTGGTCGGATTCTGAGGAATCTTCATTCGATGCCGACCTCTTTTTTGCCAATCTTTCCGATTCTCACTCCTCGCACGAAGGATCAGACGACGACGGCGACGACACCGCTTCAGAGCGCGATTTCCCTACCGATTATCCCGGCGCCCATCCAACCATGGAATTCGCCGGCCAGATGGAGTTTGAAGTCACTGAAGCTTGGGACGGTCAGCTCGTTTTCACAAACGGTATTCGCCATGTGCCAAGCTTCGGTTTCGAGGGCATCTTCAGTCCTTACAACAACGAGCCCTCCGTTAACGCTTTCATCGAAACTTTATCACCACCTCCCAGCCAATCTCAAAATAACACTGATGCGGACGTTCAGATGGAACATAGTACCGACGTCGCAGAACCCACAGGGATGGCTAGCGATGAGGAAGCTGACTACAGCGGCAACACCACTGACGAGGATCTCGTGGGACCTGACCAACTCCCCAATGCCAAGGCATTAAAGATGTTCAGGCTTCCTCACCCGCACTCCTCTTTCGACGCACCCTTTTCCTTTGATCTGACTGGTCTTTGCGGAGTCAACCCTCTCTCGACTGTGAGTCCATCAGGCAGTCCTACTCCGAGGAGCAGGATCCCTGCAAAACGTAGATCATCCTTGCTCAGTGGTCGCGTGCCCTTCTCTCCGTCACCCAGTGATATCCTCACAGGCAACGTGGGTCCACTCAACACGTGGGGAGAGGTTGACGAAATAGACGAGGATGTCTCCATGTCCCCGGATTCATCCTCTGAGATCACACAAAAAGTCAACGGTTCCGAGGCCAATGGCCCTGTTGCTCGACCTTTCTCCCAAGTCAGCCATGATAATCACGGCGAGGTATTTGTTATGGATGATGAACACAAAGTCGCCCCTTCTCCGTACCACAAGAAGACTTCCTACTCACGAAGCAAGTTAGTTTCCGGTGGAGTACGTAATCACAAGAATGGCATCAGACTTGACGAGGTATGCGCTACTCGATACACTAGTATGTCCTCTGAGATACCTGCAGTTTCTTTCCTCGTCGTTATCTCACCACAATTGTACCAAGCCCTCTTCAATGCCTCCGTCTACGATAGCTTCAGATCAGGACATGAGCTCGTCATTGGGCAGTCTACTTGATCTTGATCATGCTTCCTCTACTTCAGATGTTACAGGAGGCGGCGACTCTCCGCCTACGCAAATGATCGAGCAGATAGCTCTGGACGACGTGCTCGATGTTTCCTTTATGGAGGATGAGGTCGCTTCTTCTGATCATTCTATCACCACCAACGCTGGATCCTCCCTGTCTCACGTCAAAAATCTCAGCAGATGGGATCTCATCTCAGTTGCTGCTTTCAGAAGGACAAGAGAAGACGCGATAAGTGACAATGGCTGGGGCTCCGATACTGCGGATTATGGGAATGTCATGAGGAGCAGCCCACTCAATTCCATTGTATGGAGCAATCGCTCAGGAAGTGGTTCAGAGAAAAATGCAAAATCGAAAATCTCGACGACTCCGCTACTTTCACCTTTCAAGTATGAGGATGGAAGCGGTTACAGCGAATTCTCATCGAACAATCATAATACGAACGAAAGATCTCCTTTCCGCGGCCGCAAAGAAGGTCGGCGTGATCGTAAACTTCGTCGCAAACATGCAAACGCCGTTCACCAGCACTATCAACACCACTTACCTAGCAAGAACAAGGGCGGCTCTAATCATCCTCTCCATCAACATCATACTCATCATCATCATCATCCAAATTCCAAAACCCGTAGCGCAAGTTCCTCACAACGCGCGAATTTTGCATCCGGGTCCGCCTCTCCTTTTAGTCTTTGATGGACTACTCCCTTCATTATTTGCATGTATTCCATGGCATCTTCAGCATCTTTACTGTCGAATCTGTTGGCATCTTATAGCAATCGCATTGTCACGAAATGTTTTGCCTTCTTATTTCTCTCTCTCTGCATCTTTGACGAGTTTTCTAGTTTTATTCTTCTGTTTCGTGTTGTTGGTGTTCATAAGAAGCCTTAAAATGTAGCTAGCATTTGTGTACACTAGAACGACTGATATTCTTGGCACGGGACCAACGGTCCAGGCCATTCACCTCCAAGGACCCACGCAAAGAAGGTCACGAGCCAGTAATGAGCTTTTGACGTGTGCTCGGACTTGATCGGAGCAGTCGTTCTCTGTCAGGGTAAGAAAGAAATTCTCAAAGGTCAGTTGGCGACGCGTAAACCTGTGCGATATACGCGTGTCTGCAGCGCGATTTTTCGGCGTTAACAGAGTTATTAAAGGCTTCCGATTAGAATGAGGGTGCTTGTCGCCACGATCGCAATGGAAACTGTTGTGTTTCTCCGCAAGAAGCCCCGCAATCTCCAGGTCTATTAACAAGTCGACGTGAGTCAAATCCACTCGGAATCCCGTCCGTGCACCCCAGAAAGAGCGGTTGATACAAATTCCTCCGGCATTGCATTGCTAGATCCGGCCAGGCGAATCAGATGATTATCGTAAAGTTTCGTGTCGTTGCAGCCGCGCGCAAATGGGACCTTAACTGACCTTTCAGTTTGACGCGTATAAAAGTCGACATCGCGTTCATTCTCGCCATCCCAACCTTTCCTTTCCTCTTCGTCTTTCCATACACGAGATCATGACGAGCCTTCCACAGTCATTCGATCCTTTTGCAACCCATCATTTCACCAGCTACTGTTCACCTTCGCCATTTGCCAACAATAACGCCCCTACTATCTCAACGACACCTATCATCTCTAGACCGGCACCAAAAAAGTCTAATACGCAACCCACAGCAACTTATACACAACCTCAACGACCTGTCTTCGTCTCATACACGCCGGAAGATCCTTCTCCTGATCTTCAGCAAATTTTGAAAAAGAAAACGCCTTCTAAATGAATGCTTTGTCTATGTAAGTCTCCTTCATTCACACTGACGTGCATATGTGCCTAACTAGTCTGTTATAAGAAAAGGACGTCGACACAGTCGTTCGTTCCTGTCCGCCTGTTGTCTCTTATGGTTTGGGTCAGGGTTTTCAGTTTCCTTGGGATCTATGGAAGGGTATCTTACCATTATTACTGTATCAACATTTTCCAATTTCATGGGATGGCTGTCCCTTGTCCGAGTTTAATCCGAAAACGCAGGCTCAGGTTACACACAACAGACGGGTTCAACATATGATTGTGTCCGAGATACCAACTGCTTTGGTTATATTTTACATTATGGTTTCCACGTCCGAAAGAACGCAAGTCGTTCCTGGGATTCAATCGTAGTACGGAAAAGCTGCAGTACCTCCTGACAGAAATGTTTGTACGATGATTTCATTTCCGATGCTAGAGACTGAGATGAATGAGCAAACGGACAGTGCAGAATTCATTACCAGTCACTCACTCTGAGAATTTCTCTCATGACCGAGAGCATCCCGTGGATTTTCATCACTGTCTCCGCAGTCATTTCATGGTCCAACTTGCCAGCGATAGCTATCCCGGTTAGTTCAGTGAGAGATAAACAGAAATTTCGTACCTCTTAAGATTTCGAGCCGTAGGTTTGGGAACTCGTCTTTGGAAATAACCCTACTTAGCTCGCGAGGTATGTTCTTTAGCAGAGGATGTCGAAAACCATCGAGTGTCAGTATCCAAGCAACATAGCGGTGTTCGATAGTAATCCTTGCTACAACCAGTGCTTGTAAGAAAACTTTCATGAACTCTTCTCGGAATTCCTGACATATAGTTCAACACTAAAAGTAAAAATCTACACCCATACTCACTGCTTCAACATATTGCATGGGGGCAGCTTCCAGCATGCTGAGAAAAATCTGAGTGTAAACACGTAGCTTGAAGTCATCGTTCCAAGTTGAAGATGTAGCGGCTAACTTGAGAACATCGAAGCAATGGGTAGACCATGCCTATCAGCCAGCATAAATTCACATATAACAGCCAAATGGAAAGCACCTTCGAACCACTGTGTACCGTTAATATATTGACACAGCCGACCCACGTCGCGAGAAGGTCGCAAAATTTGTCAAGATAATCACTTATGCCCTTCAGTTTTTGGCATACTGCGCGATACAGATACCACGTCAGGGGTTCCACATACTGGTAGATATGCTGATCAATGGCAACATGCGGCAAAGCTACATCCTCGAAAGCAGCCACAACCATGGGGTCATTTAGGTCCAAGTCGAAGTCACCGTATTCGTCCTGGCTTTCTTGGTTGCTAGGGAGAGCAGCCATGCTGAGAGGCGGACGCTGGGGAGGTGGGATAGCAGCAGCTCTAGCATCTAAAAACTTCTGAACAGCCTTTTGGACTTCCCAAAACCGCTTGTCAGGTAGGGCTCTGTGACGATGAATCTTGCCGATGGAAGCTACAAAACTAAATGCGAGCACAGGGAAAGCCTAGCAGGAACTTACCCAGCAATAAGGGTTCAGGATAAGTCTTGAGTTCTTTATAGACATCCATAGCGAAGCCAATGGCCGTGATGGCGAGACCGATATTGTGAGAGTAATGTGGGCTCTCGTTGGTCTGTTTAACGAGGTTCTCCAGCAGGCAGGATGAGATTTCATCCAGCCACCGTGCCACTCCTTCAAGTGGAATGTTGTTCTCAATGAAGAATGCACAGTACATAAACCAAACCCGAATGATGTCGCTCTGAATGTCACCATGCGCATCTTGGAATTCGGTAAACTGTTTTGCGGCAGACAAAGCAGCACTGTGAGCATCTGGGGCCAAGCAAAGCGATATAAAGTTAGCTATGTAGCGATTGGCTAACCGAGATGCTGCCAGAGGCGTTGGTTGGGCAGCTTTCGAAAAGGTTACAGCGGTCACAGGAACGATGTTCGAGCGCAACTTCTTCAATAGGGTTGGAGACACGGTATCCTGTTCTTTGACGTGCTGAACGACAAGGCTCATGAAGTGCGTAAAAGCTGGGTCACGAGCGTCACATTTTTGCAGCAAGGAAAGGTCATTCTTGCGCATGAACAGCGGGAACTCGCAGCTTTCCTGCCGCAAATTTGCGTAATTACGACTCTTGAAAAGAGCAGTCAAGCAAGTTATGAAGTGGTTGGCATTTGTGAGTTTCCAGTGCCAACGACTATGAAGTTGCAGGCAACGGTATGTGATAACATGAAGGTACTTGTCCCTTTGATCAAGCGATCTCGCATCAAAGTTGTCGGCATCAGAATGATCAAGACGTACGTGCCCCAGAGCGTCTGTAACCAAGTCCCAGCACGGGGGCAATAGCGAATCAGCGTTGGACACAGTCATGCCTTCGAGCGAAAATTGATTCAGGGCACATATAGTGAATATTGCATTCCAATAGGTCTCACTTGCTTCTAGCGCCCGCGATGGGAGTACACCTCGCGTTCGAAATGCGTATTGGATTAACTGCCACAGGGGATGCATGACCAGCTTTCCATTCCATTCTGGGAATTGAAACATGACCTTGGTCAAGTGTATGATACAAACCCAGACCTCAACGGTCCTCAGATCGAGTGAGGAGTTGTCGAAATGGCCATCAGGGCGGTTGATGATTGCTGCAATGCTATGATGGATGCCATAAACGAGTAAAATCCGTACAAGAACCGTAGTCGACGATAGAAAAATATCATCAACGGGAATGCGGGGTGGGATCTGGACTGGAAAATGGTAGCCCAAACGAGCAGACAATTCTACCACAAACCAACAAACAGTGATGATGACAAGATTGATAGAAGAACTTGTGAAAGCAACTGTTCGCAACACTGTGATGACACCGGCAACGTGATCTTTAATAGCTTGCTTTAAAGATTCTGCTTCTTCAACGGATGAAATCGAGAGGTGCCATGACACAAGCTGGCAAGCGCCGCGGAACACACCTTCCCATTCTTTGACATGTTCTTCGTCAGCTATTTCTAATTCGTGGGCTCTCGTCGCAATTGCGACGGCACGATCACATATATCACCTACCACGGTCTTCACTTGCATTAATTGGATATGAGGGCCAAGATCGAAGCCTAACGCAGCAAAGGTAATAGGCAATGGGGGAGGTTGGTCAGAGAAGCTGACATTGATCAGCTCGCGAAGCCACCCCTTCCCAAGATATGTCGACGAAATGAAGGCGAGTCCCAGAGGAAGGACATGAATATCCAAGTCGTGTGTAATCAACGCTTTTCCCGTTGTTCTGTGATGCATCTCATGCTCAACGGTCTCTGATTCATAGTCCCGCATTGGCGGAGGATGTCTAGGCACCATGGCTCTGTGGAAACCCTCGTCATCGAGTCGAATAGTTATAGTCTTCGTCCTTCTCTTGCGGCGACGCTCTTGAGGTGGGATGGCTAGTTTTGATCGTCCAGATTCTATCCGAACACCCTCGGTAGAGAATGTGTGCAGACCATTTTTCTGTTTCTGAAGTTTCCGTTCTTTTTCCCTCCGTTTCTTTTTATCGTGCCATGCTCCTTCCCCGCCGAGGATTGCCAGATGCACAGGGACATCGCTGTCATCCTCTTCGGCAAATGTGTGCACTTGTTCGTGGCGTGCAGGACTCTGGCGACTGACCCTTTGATACGACCGTGAGGTGGATGTTCCGGTGTGGTTCTCGAATGATAACCGCGTTTGCTTCTCTCCGCGAGCTTTATGCTTGATATCGAATTTTAGACCGGAAGTGCCAGCTCTTGTACGGGGCGGCTTTCTGGAGCGATGAACAGAAACAGTGAGGTACCGCCTATTTAGTATCTTCTCGAACAGGTCTTCACTGTCGTCGCGGAAGAGCTGGGCAAAGGTTTCCTCATCAAATGGCTCCGCTTCTGAACTTTTGTCACCATCTGAGTCTGAGTCCGAGAACCTTGCCTGGCACTCCGAGTCACTTGAGATATAGATCGGCACTACCTCTGCAGGTTTTCGCTTCATGACATACTTTTTGCGACGAGGCGACTGGGCGGTTGGGGATGGTGGCCTAGGAAGCTCGTCTTCAGAGACAGAGGGTGTGCTTCTGTCTTCGTCTTCGCTTTCCGAGTCACCGACGACCGCACCTATGTCACGCAATTGAGAAGCTTTTCGTGTCCGTGTTTCGCCAGGTAGCAGTGGCCGAACATCATTGTTATCATGGCCTGGTTGTCGGGCCACATTGCGGTGAGAGCGATCCGCATTCTGCTTCTCTAATTCTTTTTTCAGCATGGAGGCGGGCATCATACGTTTAGCCGCTTTGAGACGTCTCCTCGTTTTTTCATCTTCTTTGTCTACAATCGCGTCCAGATCTTCGGTATGAAATGGAGGATCCGGAGAGTTGACCCTGGTGAGGTCCATAATGCCCTCGTCATCACAGCGGGGAGGAGAGGACCAACGCGGAGTAAAATCATCAACGTCTGGAGAGTGTGCAGGAGTGGCATGCGAGGAGACAATGGATTGTGGTCGATGGGGTATATGCTGTAAAGGTTGAGACGTATGTACATAAGTTGAACACCACTCACTCGGGAAGGACCTGCATGTGGTTGATCCTCTGACATTGGGAACGGCTTTGGGCGCTTCTTCCTTTCGCGTTCCGTTATCTGTTTCGATTTTTCCTCTCGTTCTTTTATCCTAGACTCGCGCCAAAGTCTTTTCATCTCGCGCCTAGTCTCATCTATCTCTGAGCTTGAGCTTGAAAGGTCGTCCTTCAACAGGCCAGATTCTCGACCATCATCATCTCGTCTCCTCCTTGGTGGACTGGGCTCGTCCACATAATGATCGTCGCGATCGTGTTCTGTAAGGTCAAGATGTTTACTTTTGACCATGGCTTCTGGAATCGAGGCAAGGGCGACTGTATATTTTGCTTGTTCGACTGCATATGGCCGTATTTGGTGGATAGCTCTCCTTCGAAGCGAGTAGCGACTAGCAGGTTCAAGGAGTTCTGGGGGAATTACTGCTTCTGGCGGTTCCGGATCCTGAGTGGCTTGCGTAAGTAATATCTGTTTGGACGGAGAAAGACGCGTCGAATCTTCGACAAGACTGTCCATCTCTTCCGGGGGGATTACTGTTTCTGGTGGTTCCGGATCTTGAGTGGCTTGAGTAGATAACTGTTTGTGCGGAGGCAGACGCGTCAAATCTTCCATAGGACTGTCTGTCTCTGTCACTTGAGGACAAGTCTCAGACCTTCGCAGAGGGGAAAGCACAAATGGCGTAAAGTCGTCTTCTAGCTCTGATAAAGGTGAGTCCTCGTACGCGTCTTTGACGACCGACACGGGATCAGACGTGTCTGGCGTTGCCAAACGTGACACAGAAGGGTAAGAACTCGCATAGGTCAAGTCTGGTGACGACGGCGGAAGAGTTCCAAGTAGATGGTCATCATGAAAGAGCTGTCCAAATGAGCATAGTCAACAAATTGAGACACTTTGATACCTTTATGCGCTTTCGTGGATGCGCTTCTCTGATAGCTTCAATTTCTGCGAGCTCTTCAGGGTCAGACGTTTCAACGACATCGTCGAGATCCATACGCGTAAGTCACGTGCACATTAACTTAGTATTATATAATATGCATCAGGAGAATATAATTTACAGTAATTATTTCCTCAACTTATTCCCCTTCTCTACCTGGATCGTCAGCTCCTCAAGCCCTTTTATCCGCTCCCTCAACAAGCTATCTACCCTTTCCACGACTCTGTCAATACGTGCATACGTCGGCTTCAGATTGCTATATGGTCCGCTGGGATCAAACGACGCATTGGATGGTGCTACCTGGATATGAATACTACCAATTAACGTCGAAGCATCCTTCGGCCAGAACCGAGGCTCAGTGTAAGACAGCAAGCCTTCTATGTTCGATAGATCTGCAAGTGCTTTTTGAATAGTCGTAGCTCGATTATCGTTCACCCCCAATGCCAGCACCTTGCCTGTGTCTATGACAAGTGGAATCACACTGCTCGAAATGAGAAGAGCAATGAAGAGTGACGCTATGGGATCGAACCCTGTCCATCCATAAAATTGGATGAGCAGTGTTGAAATAATAACTCCCACAGACCCTAGTGTATCGGCCATAACATGCAAGAATACTCCCCGCATGTTGTCACTGTGCCCTTCGTGTGAGTGTATTCGTGCTGAAGGTGGGCGCAAATTCGGAGTGTGCACTGCATGTTGATGATGTTCCATGTAGTGCTCATCTTCGCCAAATCTGTAATTCGGTGTGAGTGGTGATGAATCGCTCGTCATCAGGTGGACCGCAGGGTGTCGCAAATCGAGCGAGCCTCCTTGAAAATGACGCTTCTTGCGCACTTGCTTTTTCTGCTCAGAGCTTTCTTCCATTGGCGGAAACGAAATCTGAGGAATTGGTGAATGGGAGCGGGGACCATGAGAATGGTGATCTTCAGTCGCATGTGGGTGGGAGTGGTTATACGAGGAGTCGAGTGCCGAATGCAAGTGTGAATGGGGGGACACCGGAGGAGAATCAGACTCTAATGGCTGACGAGATTGAGCTTGTTCGTGTTCATCATGAAAGTGAGTATGGCTATGGTCGTGCGAGTGATGGTGTTCCTCATCATGACTATGAGTATGGCCATGGTTATGCTCTTCATGTCGGGTATGACCATGGTCATGCAAATGATCGCGTCCCTCTTCGTGGTCATGGTCATGGTCATTGTG